>CM033471.1:19024704-19171356 GCA_019447015.1 Hymenochirus boettgeri | reverse complement strand
CATTTAACACAAAATACAAGTTAGAATAAAAGTATCTTACCAGAGAGGCATTTCCACCTTCAATCTGCCAGAAGGGGTCGCTGTCTTCTATGGGGGGCTGTATAAAGACAGGTTATAATAACGTTATTATCTTACCAGAGAGACGTTTCCACCTTCTATCTGCCAGAAGGGGTCACTGTCTTCAATGGGAGACTGTAAAGAGACAGGTTATAATAACATTATCACTATCCTATCTCTGCCCTTAGTAGATATATTGGCATGTCTATATACGAATAGAGATGTCCGAACTTCGCAAAATCCGGTCCGCTCGAGAATCCGCGAATTTTCGAAAAAATTCGAAAATCCGCGAGCGGACCCATTAAAACCCATTAAAATGAAAAAATCCTCGAAAATAGAGCGGACCCATTAAAACCCATTAAAATGAAAAAATCCTCGAAAATATGTGAAATCCTCGTAATTTCGTAAATTTTCGAAAAACGCAGTTCAGAAGGCGGAAAACTGGAAAATCCGCGATATCCGCCGTTCGCGAAAAAGGTAAATCCGCCGTGGATCCGAGTTCGGATCCGCGAACTGGGCCATCACTATATAAGAAACCTAATAATTAGGAATGGGCTTCACTCCAGAATTATTCCTATATTGTGCCTAGACAGGGGCACTACAAGACAAGGGTCCCTCTGCCTTCCTCTCCCCCGGGACTCTTTCTAACTATGAAAGAAAAGTTCTTAACGTTAAGTATGGTGCTAATTTTGCACCAACCAGTCAGATGTTACGTACCATTTAAAAGCTAACATCTGATTGGTTGGGGCATTTATGTCATTGTTTAAGAAAGAAACATTATATTAAGGAAACCATGGCAGTCACTCAGCCCAATGTGGCCCTGGTTGCTGCCAACCAATGGGTACACACTCTGACCTACCTTATATCCCATGGCAGCCATACTAAAGGGTAGTCAAAAAACTATTTTGACAAATCCATTGAATAAAGTTAGTTTTTACTCTCCCCCCATGTGATACAGATACACTCACCTACTGACCTACATTTTCATTCCTGTGGCAGCCATACTTAAAGGGTAACTATAGTGAAAAAAATCTAATTTTGACAAATATCAAAAAGTTTTTTACATCCCAACCTGACACAGGTTCACCACACCTACTGATCTTCCTCCATATCCGTAACAGCCATACTTAAAAGGGTAACTATAGTCAAAAATATTTTTTGATCAACCATCAAAAAAGTGAGTTTATTCCCAACCTAAACAATTATTGACCTACCTTTTCATTCTGTGGCACATACTTAAAGGATAAGTATTGTAAAAAAATAAACACCAGTGTCCTCTTTCATTGGCACAGAAAGTTTATTGAGTAAAACCTGCAGCACAGACACACATTCCCTTCTATAAATAGCCTTTCAAGCCAAATTCAAAGTTTATACTTATGGTTTACCATGTGATTTTTTTTTTTTATTGCTATTTGTAGAAAGGTTCTGGAAGTTCCATTTCTCCAATTGGTTTCAATTAATTTTTGCTTTTAAATTAGGGGGTCCTGGCATTGCATTAGGGGTTGTAATAAAGGGTATGTCCACCCTAAAATATTTTTTTTTCATAGTGACACACATCCCACCCCAACTGCCGATTTACTTACCGCCCCAGAAATATACGTACAGTCCTTCGTTCCCCCGACTGTCTGCTCCCGCTCTCTCTAGCCAGAAGCAGCAGAGAGGGGTGGGACCGATAGCCATGTATGTGATTGGCTAGCCTCCAGCCAATCACAGACACGGTCCGGCTTGCAGAAACGGGGGGAACAAGGGACTTATTTTGGGGGTGGACATCCCTTTAAGAGGTTACATACTGTATGACACTTGCTCTTATTGATCCCCTTAGGGAAAAAGTCTTAAATCAATTTATGTCATTGTTTAAGAAAGAAACATTATATTAAGGAAACCATGCAGTCACCTTCTGCCAGCGTTACTCGTTTCGCCGTCCTCTTACTGTGGCCTGTTAAGACCTGTTATATACCTTATCACACAATATAACAGATTATCATATACACGACACTATTAGCTGCTCACTCACTTCTAACCCAAACTCCTCACTTTCTAACAAACGTTATCGCATTTAACACAAAATACAAGTTAGAATAAAAGTATCTTACCAGAGAGGCATTTCCACCTTCAATCTGCCAGAAGGGGTCGCTGTCTTCTATGGGGGGCTGTATAAAGACAGGTTATAATAACGTTATTATGACAAACATGATTTCTGTCAACATTTAACACAAAATACAAGTTATAATAAAAGTATCTTACCAGAGAGACGTTTCCACCTTCTATCTGCCAGAGAGAGACGTTTCCACCTTCTATCTGCCAGAAGGGGTCGCTGTCTTCAATGGGAGACTGTAAAGAGACAGGTTATAATAACATTATCACTATCCTATCTCTGCCCTTAGTAGATATATTGGCATGTCTATATACGAATAGAGATGTCCGAACTTCGCAAAATCCGGTCCGCTCGAGAATCCGCGAATTTTCGAAAAAATTCGAAAATCCGCGAGCGGACCCATTAAAACCCATTAAAATGAAAAAATCCTCGAAAATAGAGCGGACCCATTAAAACCCATTAAAATGAAAAAATCCTCGAAAATATGTGAAATCCTCGTAATTTCGTAAATTTTCGAAAAACGCAGTTCAGAAGGCGGAAAACTGGAAAATCCGCGATATCCGCCGTTCGCGAAAAAGGTAAATCCGCCGTGGATCCGAGTTCGGATCCGCGAACTGGGCCATCACTATATAAGAAACCTAATAATTAGGAATGGGCTTCACTCCAGAATTATTCCTATATTGTGCCTAGACAGGGGCACTACAAGACAAGGGTCCCTCTGCCTTCCTCTCCCCCGGGACTCTTTCTAACTATGAAAGAAAAGTTCTTAACGTTAAGTATGGTGCTAATTTTGCACCAACCAGTCAGATGTTACGTACCATTTAAAAGCTAACATCTGATTGGTTGGGGCTTGTTTAAGAAAGAAACATTATATTAAGGAAACCATGCCAGTCACTCAGCCCAATGTGGCCCTGGTTGCTGCCAACCAATGGGTATCGGGCTATGCCCTGGGTTTATAAAGAATTCTAGACTGCACAGTTGTTAGGCTGGGTACACATGGGATATGTCAGTCTAATTAAAATATCGGTTGGTTGGGTGGAATTATTGCCTTGTGTGTACCTAGCCCAAGGATCAAGAGGCATCTAGAACATCTCTGCATTACCTAGGGTCTACAATGGAAGTATTTAGAGCAGTGGCAAAGGGATCACCATAGTAACCATTGCTGTTGCAATGGGACCTGTGGCCCAAGGGGGCCCGGACCTGTCCTCCCTACAATATAAAAAAACTAATACTAGGAAATCCAGGTGTACGGAGTATTACCGGGCTCTGAAACAGTCAATACACAAGCGCATGCTGAACTCTCTTTTAGTCTGTGGGTCTCAAGAGGCATATAACATTTTGATTGGTCTCTCAGTGAACCCACCCACTGCTGAACTTAGAAGTAGGGTAGTGGCAATGTGGACTGTCAATCTGGCTGTGAACCTGGGGCTAGAGGAGAGAGACCAGGGGCCATATAAGCCGCGGTATTGCTTGCTTTATAAAGTTGCTGTATACCGCAACTTTAACGATCGGCATCGTAAATTTACGACCGTTAAACCGATTGGAGATTAATGATCGATTTAACGATCGTAAATTTACGATAATGAAATTGCAGATTTACGATCCCCATAGAATATCATTACTACCGCACGGTATTCTACAATCGAACGTTCGTTAATTATATTTACGACCGCGACTGTAAATTAACTAACCCGCGGTATCGCTAAAAAGCTTTATAAATATGGCCCCAGGACACAGGCAGGTCCAGGTGGCTTCTAACCATCGATGTCCAGGATTTAAAGAGAAATATCCTAGAAAGTCTCTTATTTCACAGCAGCTCCACCCCATTACCACTGCAAACAAATCAACGCGGGATCTCCATTAGAAGGAGTTAGATTGGGATGTTAATGGAGGATTGTGTATCACACAGGATGATGGGTCACAGCTGGAACCAAGGCGGCAGATCTACAGTGTCTCTTCACTGTTTGTATTAACAGGAGGGAGTGGAAACGGATTTTTAAAGGAAAACTATCGTGTGTATAAAGTTTGTTTAAAAAAAACAGTTAAACTGAAAAGTACATGGGACAGGGATATAGGACTGGGAATTCCTAAGGGTCTGGCCACACTTCACGCGTTACGCAATCGCACACGTATTTGCACGCTTTTGCGTGTGCGATTCCAGTGAGTTTTTTCGTGCGCTTGCGTTGCCGCGATTTCTATAATGTAAGAATTGCAAACACATGCGCGATCACGGGCGCAATCGCCAGTGCAAACGCATTAGTGTGGCCTAGCCCTTAAGGCTGGTACACACGATAAATAATTAGGCCCGACCGACATTTCAGGGCTTCGGTCAGTCGGGCCGAATTATTGTATGGCGGCTTTTTGCTGCCTCGATCGGCCAGCCACCGTTCATTGGTCCAAATCGGATGAACGAACGAACGATCGGACAGGTCGGAAAATCACAACCGATTGTGCGGCCCTCTATGGACCACATGATTGGTCGTGCCTAACTATCGGACGCGGCTGCAAACCACAGTCCTTCCTCCTGGCCGACCGGTCGAAAGCCTCGAATGGTCAATCAGGTGGAAGGATTGTATAGTGTGTGAGCACCAGCCCAAACAAAACTGATTCTGTCTGTTCGTCCTGGCTTCAGTCCTATCTTTAATACAGGAATAGTCCAGGACTAACCTGGCAAATGAAAACTGTACGTGCTGTAGCTCCTTAATGAAATGATATTGGGAGGTAGGAATAATCAATCCGACCTCCCTGCCCCAGGTACTTTCTATTTTTAAATAGTGAATTTTTTGGGTCTGGCCACGTTTGGTACGTTGCGCTGCAATCCGCTTTTTGGAACACATGCGATCACCAAAGCCTGAGGGCAAGGCCAAACTGCAACGCAAACGGATGGCCTAGCGCAATCACACGCGGTTTCCGTGCGTTGCAACACGTTTAGGATTCCCCAATTCCGATTATGGAAAATACTGCTAATTTCTCTATTGGTCGGGGCCGCTGTCAGGTTACCTAATGGGACCAGGAGACCAGTAGGAAGAAGGAGCCAGAAAGTCTCAGTTCTGGATCTTTTATTACAGTGTATCAATGTTCGGGTTAAATAGTCACTGTCACTGATCACAAACTGTCCATCAATCATCTATCTCACATGTGGATATTAATTATTATACATCATCCTGGGAGGGGGATTGTTTTATCATCTGTTTGGGGTATGTCATATATAATCTGTTAGGGACCATTCAGAATTTTGCTATGGGGCCTATTGATTTCTAGTTATGCCCCTTAGAGGTGTGACGTCTCACAGTTTGTTCAGGGTGGAATCCTTAGTGCAGAAACCCCCAGGGGTATATAAAACACATTCATTAGGAGGTTCCAGAACAGCCGGGCAATAAAATGTATAGAAGAACAGGAGAGGCGGTTCCGGCAGGATCCGGTCGAAGGTCGCGGGAGCGCTCGATCAGGTAAGAGAATTGTATATACGTATGGCCACCTTTTGTTATCTTGGAACAGCAGCTTGAAGACTGGGAAAGAACTCTCCTACCCAGAACTGCCTTTGGTTTCCCACTAAGGGAACTGCGGTCTCCATTAAAGTTAAAAGGGCACACGTCTACCTTTCCAATGACTCCAGGATCATGCTTCTATATTGCTACTAAACTTACAGCAGTGTAAAGGGTGGTGCTTCTTGTTTACACGGTGAGCTGTGACATTACCATCAAGCCCCTGGCTTGAGCATGCCCACGTGTATCCTACTGCCGGGACAGAGCATCATAAGCCTCCCCCCTAAACTTCATTTTCAAACCTTTGTAAACCTAGAACTTTAAATTGACAAGAGATAGAGACGTCATCATAGGCTTGTTTGAAATGTAGGAGAGAACTATTTTCCACAGACAGAGCTTGTATGGAGACCACAGTTCCCCTTTAACTGTACACTCACTCACTGCTGGATATAGTAATATTATTATAGTAATAGTAGTTAAATCCAGATACTGGAATTTAATCTGGGTACACACAGTAACGATAAAGCCCTGATACCGTCAGATCCAACGGTATCAGGGCTTTATCGGTACTGTGTGTACCTTTGTTTTCCGAATGAGCGTGCAGCCGGCCCAACGCACGTTCAGAAAAGAGGGAAAATTTCTGTCAGCCGCGGTAGAATCCCTATAGGGTAGTTGGCCGCGGCTGAGGGAACACAAAGTCCCGAGTGTTCTCCCTATGCTGTGTATATGATGGGTACATGATGGGTACATGATGGGTACGTGCTGTGTATATGATGGGTATACGCTGTGTATATGATGGGTACATGATGGGTACGTGCTGTGTATATGGTGTGTATATGATGGGTATACACTGTGTATATGATGGGTATACGCTGTGTATATGATGGGTATACGCTGTGTATATGATGGGTATACGCTGTGTATATGATGGGTATACGCTGTGTATATGATGGGTACATGATGGGTACGTGCTGATATGGTGTATAGGCTGGGTACGCTGTTATATGAGGGGTATGCTGTGTATATGATGGTATACGCTGTGTATATGATGGTTATACTTGAGATGAGGGTATCGCTGTGTTATGATGTGGTATACGCTGTGTATATGATGGGTATAACGCTGTGTATATTGATGGTATACGCTGTGTATATATGGGGTAATGATGGGTAAGTGCTGTGATATGGTTGTTTAAAAGTATTGATGGGTATACGCTGTGTATATGATGGGTACATGATGGGTACGTGCTGTGTATATGCTGTGTATATGATGGGTACATGATGGGTACGTGCTGTGTATATGGTGTGTATATGATGGGTATACGCTGTGTATATGATGGGTACATGATGGGTACGTGCTGTGTATATGATGGGTATATGCTGTGTATATGATGGGTACATGATGGGTACGTGCTGTGTATACGCTGTGTATATGATGGGTATAGGGGAAGCGCTCGGGACTGTGTGTAGCCCGATCGTTTGAAAAATGACAGACAGGATCTTGCAGATCATCTGTCATCTTTCAAGATCTTTCAGGTGTGTACCTAGCTTCAGATGTAAGTTTTTATTGGTTTATTTAATCATTGTCACACCATTGGCTGTCATTAGATATTCCAAATCCTGTTTCTTAAGGGGCCCATACACACAACAATTCTGTTCTATATCTGGATATTCCAATATCATATGGCAATCAGATGCCAATCGTCCACTTTTTTAGCCCTATCAGACACAATAGAATTTAGATTTTGGCACCGACCCCCTGACAGACAATACTGACTATGCTTCCACTGCATGCAAGCAGGACATTACAGCAGCAGAGGAAGCATGAAGCATCTGGCGAAGAATCGTGGGTCTGTAAAGGTAAGTACACACAGTACCGATAATTCCCTAATACCGACGGAATCGGGGCTTTATCGTTACTGCGTGTACCTTGCTTTCCCAAACAAGCCATGGCTGCTGAACGATCGTGCCGGCTCTTTCGGGAAAGAGGGAAAATTTCCCTCGGTCGGAGAAGAGAAGACCAGAAGGTAATGAGCACGAGAGATTTGTCAGTGTGGTCTCAGCCCAACTGTAAAAGGGAGATTTTAGGGTGGATACATAAATGACGATATTGTTGTGTCCTGCAGTGCACATTGGGCTAATTTGGTTTGGAGGTTAAACATGGCTGATGGGCAGTAGAAGAATGAACAAGAAGGACAATAGAGAAATTGCATTTCTATAAAGAAACAGGCGTCTCTCAGTCTCATTTTATTGCAAATCAAAAAGAATTTTGTTCTGTTCAGTGGCACTTTCATTGATCCTTTAAGTATTTATATTTAAAGTATTTAAACAGTATTTCCAATATGGCTCCGTCCTACGGATTACAGAAATATTTTTGTTCCGTTTGTTTCATGTATAGTCTAGATGTGATCGCCATTAATCCCACAACTCGATTGGCCTGTTGCAGGAGAAGTCGCATCTTTCTAGTGTTTGGCACCGATAGTAGAAAATGTGCAGCACGTTTTAATCATTTCTATTGTGATAAATAAAATGTACAAAAAAAAAAAAAGGCTGAAAATACGAAATAAAAATATAATCTGCTTATGAATTAAAGTTCCTTATTTGTAGCATTTTTAGGTCTTTTGCGTGAGGTCATCAAGCTCACGCCATCTTACGTATCTACGTACATTCCATTAATGAGATAGTCCAATTTATTGTACTGGTTACGGCGTCGAGCTTCGGAGATCTTACGTCCAATTAGGCCTATAACCACCAGAAGAAAAATGACTCCAAAGACTAGAGCTGCCACCAGACCATTTCTTTCATCCATGTGAGAATTTCCAGACATTTCTGGAGTCTCCAGTTTCCTAACTTCGTTATTCTGGACATCATTGTGGGCGGAAGAAGGAGACAGTTTAAGGTCTTCCGGGAGAGTGGATTTAGTTGAGGCCAGGCTGAAAGTCATTGTGTTTGTGACTTTTTCTGTTTTATTTGATGGAAGTTCAGGATTAGGTTCCATCACCTTTGGTCCCTCAGTAGGCAATGCTACAGAGAGAAAGGTTGTGTTTAAAGATGGAAATTTGGTTTCATGGTCAATATCTAATAACTTTTTTCTAGTCACAAGGTTTTCACTCATAGGGGCTTTTGCAGTTGAACTTTCCATAGGGACATTTAAATTGTATCTAGAGGAACTCACAGCATTGTCACTGCCTATCCCAACAGACTGTGCTTCAATAACATCAAGCTTATTTTGAGAATTGTTTGGTCCTTGATTGTTGGCTTGGGTATGATACAGAAGACTAAAGGTTGAGGTGCTTGGTTTGACAATATCAGGAGCTGCGGTTGGTAATTTCCATTGTAACCTGGTAAAGGTGTGAAGAGTTACTGGTATTTTGCCACTTGCTGGGTTTGACTCCTTTGCAGAAGACTCCAATTTATGAACACTTTCTAAAGTATCAGAAGGTGAAATATCACTAAGAGAAGGGTGTTTGGCTGGTTCTGATTCCATTATATCCAGCTGCTTTTCAATGTCCTTTGCCAAATCAATCATCTGAGAAGTTATGCGATTTTGACTTGCTGAATCTTTCACCAAGGAACCAACCTGAATCTGCATTTCTGAACCTTTAGCAGAGTTTTGGGGCTGCTTTTTGTCCTCTGGTATCTTACTTAAATGTCCTTGTGAATTGACACTGGGGGAAGATTTATTAGATTCAGAGTCTTGAGGATCTTCTGAATTGTCTGATATTTTACCAGCATCTTGTGAGTGGACATCCTCTTTATGTCCTTGTGAATTGACACTTGGGGAGGATTTATTAGCTTCAGAGTCTTGAGGATCTTCTGAATTGTCTGATATTTTACCAGCATCTTTTGAATTGACACTGGAGCCAAATTTCTTGCCTTCCAAATATTGAGAATCTTCTACATCCCCGTGTGAATGGACAGAGGCAGATTCCCCATTCCTCGAACTTTGGGAGGACTTGCTAATGTCCAATTCCATGGAGCCTTCAGAGGGCTTGCTGGAGCTTAATTTATTGCTTCGATTGCTGCCACCTGACACTTGTTTATTAGGACTGCTGGCCCAAGTATCTTCATTTTCTACAAGAGATAATGTTGAAAAATTATTATATATTTGGGGTAATAGCATCAAATAATGCCCAACCTAGCAAAGCGTCACCTTCTTATGGTCAGATATCTGGAGACACAGAAATCAGTTCTCTTTAAAAATAACAGTATATGAATATAATCTAAACAGAATAACAATATGCAAACAAAATATTTCATGTCGTTTTTTATGTCGTTCCTGGTACAGACCGATCCTGGCTTATTCTGCTTGTTAGGTTTGGTTCCATATTGTTCCTGATTAATCGTTATCAATTTTAAACCAAATACAACAAAACATGGTCTTCAACAATGTGCAGTAAACTACAAAACACTTATAGAGCTAGTAAATGTTTTCAAAGAACGTCATCTAAAAAAAGGGTAAATCAGTGAGAAGTAAACTTAGTTATTCCATAAATCTGAGGATTAGTATAATATTTAACACGGCCGAGATATTATCCTGTCCTAATTGGATGAACATTCCTTTTGTCTGATTGTGCGGTCTTCATTGGACCACAGAAATTTCACCTGAGGTCTGTTTACAGGTGACCACTGACTGCAATATTTCAGCCCAGGTCAACAGGGTGAAAATATCTCCTTTGTTTACAGGCTCCATATTTAATCAGCTTCTTTATTTGGAATGTTTATAACTAACCTGGTAAGATTCTGTAGCTTATAACGCCCTTAGTCCGTTTCATAGGGCACTGGTTTACTGTTGGACAATGAAACAAGTAGCAATTGGGGTGTTTATTGAACTTTCGGTTATCAAAGATGTAGAGGTTGCAGCGTCTGTCGCCTGGGTAAAAAAAAGGGAAAAAATGATCAGGAAACTATACTATGACTTAAAGGAAAACTATCACGTATGAAGTTTATTTAAAAAAACAGTTAAACTGAAAACAACTTGGGAAACGGATATAGGATTGGTAATTCCTCCCTTTCAATATTTTTTCTGTGAGGAGCACCAGCCCAAAGAAAACTGCTTCTGCCAGTCTTCCTCCTGGCTTCAGCACTATCTTTAATACAGTTAATCCAGGATTAACCTGGCAAATGAAAACTATAGGTGCTGTAGCTCCTTAATAAAATGATATTGGGAGGTAGGAATAATCAATCCGACCTCCCTGCCCCAGGTACTTTCCATTTTTAAAAGTTCATTTTTAGAGTATAGTTATCCTTTAATTGTTAGCTTAAACTTGATCACTGGACAATGTCTTTCTCTGGTGGATACAGATGTTTTGCTGTTAGTAAAACATTGCGTGTATCATTTTCTACGTGACCTACTGGAGAACCACTAACAAAATGGCTGTCCTCTGTTTGTCTGAAGTTGAGTGATTATTATGTTACATTTCCAGATCCTTACTGTTAGTTCCTCTTAAGGCTATGGCCCCACTACAACGCACTAAATTGCGCACGCAATCGTTAGCGTTATAGCACGCGATTCTTGTGCGTTTTCCGTTTGCGCATGCGAAATCACAGGGATTTCTGCGTTCCAGCGATTTCCATTGTAACCAAAGCGCATGCGTTTTCACGCGCGCAAACGCTAAAAAAACGCATAAGTGGGGCCTAGCCCTTAATAAGCTCCATCACATGTAAGAACTTTCACTTTACGCAGACTTTAGACCCCTGTTGGGGGAATTAGAGAGGGTGTCTGCATGACTGTAACAGTAGCTATTTGCTGGTATTAAACAAAAGCAATATTAAATTCCTTATGGGGCCACATGTGCAACTTTTGTAAAACCCGCAAATCTCATGATAACATCATGTTTAGCCATTATAAATTCATTAGGTCTTTAGCAAGATTATTTGTCTTCTATAAAAGTCTATAGCTTTACCTGCAATGGAATGTTCAGTGCAGCATTGGGATGCACATTCCTCAGGACTGGATACAATCAGGGGGTCTGTACCCCGAACACTACGTAACACGTCTTCATTGACAGCCAGTGTCATGTCCACCAGGGGCTGAGAGAGGCAACTCTGAGCCTTGCAGAGACCAGGCTTGCTGCAGTAGAGGGCAGTGAGGAGCACAATGGACGGGAACAAAGCCAACCAGGTACCCATGGTGTTCCAAGCGTGTGGAAGCTACAAGTGATATGTAATGGAACAGGTTTGCTCACTATCACAGGGTATTCTCACCAATCCTCCAATCACAACCTACATAGAAAAAAAACAAAATGGCTGCTTTATTACTTTATTTTAGGACGGCGCCTTGAACTAATGTCTATAAAAGTCAATGGGTTATAACTATCATCCTCGGTGATAAATATAAAGCAAAACATGGAATGACAAGACAGAACACACTGACAAACACAGTCAACTGATTCTCACCTTTATATTGCTGTGCCTGTTGGGAAATGTACTTACTTCCCATTCTCCCAGGCACACCCACTGTTTTGTTGTCACAGACAATTACGTAGTATTTTTTCATGTTCCTTGCACATGCCCAGTCCCAGCCTACGTACTTATAGCAGGTCTCAGATCACAAGAGCTCTCTAGCCAATCCTGTTACAGCTTGTAAGGATCAATAATATTCTAGCAGAGAGAGAGAGAGAGAGAGAGAGGGAGGGAGGGAGAGAGAGAGGGAGAGAGGGAGGGAGGGAGGGAGGGAGAGAGAGAGAGAGATAGAGAGAGAGAGAGAGATGAGAGAGAGGAGAGAGAGAGAGAGATGGAGAGAGAGAGAGGAGGAGAGAGAGAGAGAGAGAGAGAGATGAGAGCGAGAGGCGAGAGAGGAGGAGAGGAGAGAGAGAGAGGAGAGAGAGAGAGAGAGAGAGAGAGAAGAGAGATGCGAGGCAGAGAGCAGAGAGAGAAGAGAGAGAGAGAGGTGTGGTGGTTGTGTGTGTGTGTGTGTGTGTGTGTGTGTGTGTGGGGGTCTTTTAAATAAGATGGTATTAAAATGTAGGTTTATCTCTTTATTTTTTTAAAATTTATACAATATGAAATTCAGTTCTTTTGTGGCCATTAGTTAATTTATTAACGGACTCAGTGACTATAGGAATATTGGGCATCAACTGTCTGGCACTCGGCTATGGCACAGACCATGTGACCACAGCTCCAAAAGTGAATTATTAAAGGACAATTATACTCACCCTTTCCCTTAATCTCAAAGTCCTCACCCCTGGGTGCTTTACCCAACAGCTCTTATACTTATTTAAGTTTCCCTTCTGTCCGTCTATCATCAGTGACAGTATGCGATATAGCCAATGGGAAGACACGCTTCTTTGCAAATCCTGTCTTCCTATTGGCTACATCGCGGATTGTGGAAGAGACTGGAACAGAGGAAATCTTTATGTAAGTAAGGACAGCTGCTAGATAAAGTACCCAGGGTTTAGGTCATCATACTGGGTTCTAAGAGAGGCGAGGGGGATGCGAGTATAATTGTCCTTGACAGGTGAAATGTAAGATGATTCAGACTGGATATCTAAAGAAATAGGGGGCAGATCCACAAATAAATGGTACAGTGATAATTGGGAAGAGTTATAGGTTCCAGTAATGGGCAATTAAAAAAACACTTACCCTTTCGATAACTGTTAAAAGCAGAATTAAAGGGCAACTAAGGTGACCCTAACAGGGTAATATAAGATATTAGATCACCTCGTCTTCTAACCTTGCACTTTTACTTTGATTAGGAATCTCCTTAAGGTGCCCACACACGTGATTACAATCCCATTGGAATCTGCCAGAACACACGTGGTGGTACCCACATAGACATATCAGTATCCTCTCCCTCCACGCTGATGGCATCATTGTCATGATCATTTCTGACCCCACACCTTGCATATACTCTGCAAATCCAATTTTATCCATTGGGATTTGTTGGGTATCCTTAATGTTTATGACGATCTTTAATATCCTTATATTACCCGGCAAGGGGCACGGTGTCCCTTAAAGGGACATGTAAACTGTGCTAAATTATTTTCCAGATAATCCCACAACAATCTGGTGTTTTATGTGCTGTCTATGTTGTGGAGTCTCCGTCTCTGAGTCCCTCCCCAGTGCTGCTTCCCTTCCCATAGCAAGGCAGTGCCCTGCAGGTAACCTACCCTTCCCAGTAGTTCCAGGAGTCTTCTGGATTCTGCATTGGTCTCCCACACTCGCACGAGGGCCCAAAATCCTGGGGGAACTACCAGGGGAATTAAATAATACGCCGTAATATGTCCGAAAATAATTTCTGGGAACCAATGAGGCTTCGGGGGGAGGGAAGGTGTCCCAGGGGTGTGTGTCCTTGAAGGCACATTTATAAGGGTGGGATGTCTGTGTCCTTTCCCCTTTAACGCAAAATCACAGGGTGAATGCTATTGGCTAAGGGTTACTATTTAGAGACACTGTTCTTCTCTACTGCACATGCTCCAACCAACACTCTGAGTCTCAGCTTATGTGAGGGGCTGGGCATAGAGGGGATGGAATGCATAGTAAGTAGGAGGGAGATAAACAGGACATAAGGATATATGATGAAAGGGAGCACTAGGAGCAGAAAGATAGGGATACAGGCAAGTCATTTCTTTCACCGTTGTGTTCCTTTTTAATATACGTACAAGTCCACCAATCTTAAATCATTCTCCGTATTTACCGCTTACCACCATGTCACGATAATTTCATGTTCAACTGGGCCATAGGGAACATCTCCAGAAATTCATGACCTGTCCAGTAAAACACAGGGCGTCAGTACACACACACTATAAACATAATAACACAACATTACATCAGCATGTATAAAAATCATATGGGCTCCGTCTTCGCCATTAGGTGTCCCAGCAATGCCGGTTGTAATGTTTACTTTGCTATTAAAGGAATAGATGACACAGAAAGTGAACTATTCCTTTAAAGCTGCGATTGAAGGACCTTACCATCCGTTCTTCAACCACGTGACCAGGATCGAAGGTGAAGCTCAGTTCACAAGTCCCAACCGCTTCCTGGTTTCGTTTCACTATAGCGCGCATGCACAATAATGTAAATAGTAAACTAAACCAGGAAGCGGTCGGCAATTTTCAACTGAGTCAGCGGTGGATCGTGCGCGAGGTAAATATACTCCCCTTCGTTCCTGGGTCCTGGTCAAGTGATGAACGGAAGGTAAGGAATACGTCCTTCAATCACGACTTTAAAGGAATAGTTCATTTTTTGTGTAAATCACCAATATGTGGCCCGACCTACAATATTAATCCTTACGCCTGTGCAATTTCTCGTTTTATAACGTACCAGTTCTACTTTAGAAGGTGAAGTAGCGTTTAGCCGTCACGATTCACCGAGGAGACAGCTGGAGGTTCCATTTTGTAAAAAACCAGATATCAATGCGAATAAACAGAACAGGTTGAACGACTATATTCCAGATAAAAGGCAAGTCCCTAGGTGGGACAAGTTCCAGACCGGCTCTGCAGGTCAAGTTTCAAATCAGGTAAAGTTAGATTTTTCATTGTTGTCAGCTGAGAACAGACCCACAAAACAACATGAAAACCGTGTGAAATATCTGCCAGCAAACTGGCTCATGTGGATCCTCAGTTCGACTTGCTATGCCTAGTAAATGGTCATATTACCTAGGTTATATAGTCTATTTCAGCCACATTTGATCCTCAGTTCGAGTCACCATGCCTAGTTAATATACCGTATGGGCAGGTTATGTCCTCAGTCTGATCATTTGATCAGATAGGCCAGAAATCAAGTTGTTGAACTTAATTAAAGGGATTACACCGACACTCTCTATCTCCCCCGATCCTTGCCGTGCACGTCCGAAGGCTCCACAGCAATAAGTACAGATAGGACGGCACTTGCTTCACTAAAACACTTTCACTTTGTTTCATAATTATTAAAATAAAGGCTTTTCTCGGCCACAAAGCTCATCAAGGCAAACAGTGTACAACTAGCAACGTTTCGGGTCACATGACGTATTTGAAAAAGGATCATGTGACCCGAAACGTCATACTTGCTAGTTGTACACTGTTTGCCTTGATGAGCTTTGTGGCCGAGAAAAGCCTTTATTTTAATAATTATGAAATAAAGTGAAAGTGTTTTAGTGAAGCAAGTGCCGTCCTATCTGTACTTGTTGAACTTCAATTACCCATCAGTTCTACTGTTGGGGGAGCTGGGGTGTTAGACATTTGTCTGCCCATATGTACAAGGCACCAGTCGGCAATATACATGTGTACAAGGCACCAGTCGGCAATATACAGGTTGTACAAGGCACCAGCCGGCAATATACAGGTGTACAAGGCACCAGTCGGCAATATACAGGTGTACAAGGCACCAGTCAGCAATATACAGGTGTACAAGGCACCATCGGAATATACTGTGTACAAGGCACCAGTCGCATATACAAGGTGTACAAGGCACCAGTCGGCAATATACAGGTGTACAAGGCACCAGTCGGCAATATACAGGTGTACAAGGCACCAGTCGGCAATATACAGGTGTACAAGGCACCAGTCGGCAATATACATGGGTATAAGGCACCAGCTGGCAATTTAAAGTGTAAAAGGCACCAGTCGGCAATATACATGTGTACAAGGCACAGTCGGCAATACACATGGGTACAAGGCACCAGTCAGCTATTATAATGTGATACAAGGCACCAGGTCGCATATAACATGTGTACAAGGCACCAGTCAGCTATATACTGTGTACAGGCACCAGTCAGCTATATACATGTGTACAAGGGACCAGTCAGATATTATTTACAGTGTACAAGGCACCAGTCGGCAATATACATGGGTATAAGGCACCAGCTGGCAATATACAGGTGTACAAGGCACCAGTCGGCAATATACATGTGTACAAGGCACCAGTCGGCAATACACATGTGTACAAGGCACCAGTCAGCTATATACATGTGTACAAGGCACCGTCCGTCGCAATATACAGGTTGTACAAGGCACCAGCGCATATACAGGTGTACAAGCACCAGTCGGCAATATCAGGTGTACAGACAAGGCAACAAAAGGTCGGCAATATACGGGTGTACAAGGCACAGTCGGCAATTACAGGTGTAACACGGCACCAGTCGGCAATATACAGGTGTACAAGGCACCAGTCGGCAAATACGGTGTACAAGGCACCAGTCCAAATATCAGGTGTACAACAAGGCACCAGTCGGCAATATACATGGGTATAAGGCACCAGCTGGCAATATACAGTGTACAAGGCACCAGTCGGCAATATACATGTGTACAAGGCCACCAGTCGGCAATACACATTTGTACAAGCACCAGTCAGTATAACATGTGTACAAGGCACCAGTCAGCTATATACATGTTACAAGGCACCAGTCAGCATATACAATGTGTACAAGGCACCAGTCAGCTATATAACATGTGTACACGGCACCAGTCACAGCTATATACTGTGTACAAGGCACCAGTCAGCTATATACATGTGTACAGGCACCAGTCACTCTATACTGTGTACAAGGCACCAGTCAGCTATATACATGTGTACAAGGCCCAAGTCAGCTATAACATTGTACAGGCACCAGTCAGCTATATACTGGTGTACAAGGCACCAGTCAGCATATAGATGTACAAGGCACCAGTCAGCTATATACATGTGTACAAGGCACCAGTCAGCTATATACATGTGTACAAGGCACCAGTCAGCTATATACATGTGTACAAGGCACCAGTCAGCTATATACATGTGTACAAGGCACCAGTCAGCTATATACATGTGTACAAGGCACCAGTCAGCTATATACATGTGTACAAGGCCCAAATAAATGGATTCCAGAAACTGCTTAGGTCAGAAAAAGAGAGAAAAGCAATAGAACAATCATGACAGGAAGGGGTGGATTTCCTTTATAAATCTAAGGAATTCCCTGGATTGCATTGCCTTTTTACACAGCTGTTTGCGTTTGTTTTAGGGTTAAAGGGTAAGCAAAGCTATTTCTTTTTCAAGTGCTCTAAAACTCCAGATGGCCAAGGGCAGCTTATGTTGTGAGACAATTCGTCCTACTGGATTTAATGATGTAAAGGAGCAGTGGGGATTTGTTTATACACGCAGGAATCTTACTAAAAGCAACACAGACCCTGCAAGTATAAAAGATGTACAATCAACATGGCCAACTTCCAGGATCCTAATCTGGACTATTCCACATATCATTCACTTGCCTACATACATAATAAGACCGGTACCATATATGCCACAAAATTCATACACACATGGACATTTTTTTCATGGGTGCAAACTGCCCAGGACCCAAGCTTCTAAAGGGGAATTCCAAACCATAAGCTTTGGTGGGTTGAGGTTTGTGTGCACCTCTGTGTGGCGTAACCACAACCCCCACCAGTGTGCCCTCATCACCATATTTTGTTTAGGGGCCCCACAGATTTTAATGAAGCCCAGGGGTGTCTCTCTAATGAGGCAATATGAGCAAAATGCTCAGGGCAGCACCCCTGATAAACATCAGAGAGGCGGCAGGCAGAGCTCACTTTAATTTAGTACCACAATTATGGTATGGATGAAGGTCTTTTTGAGGAATTGTATAAATACTGATGTGATGTGCAGTTTAAAAAGACCAAATGTTTAACCACACCCATTCCTGGAAGCCACACACACCTAACAGTGGTTTGCGTTGGCGCACTTCATGGCCCTAGTGGTACATACGGGCAGCATTCAAAAGTTTGTCTCAGGTGGCAAAAACCCTAGTGAAGCCCTGAAAACAGTCCAGACTCCAGTGCTGCTTTTTTTTTTGTTTACAGCCTTAACTTACCAAAAATTACCATTTCTTTGAAGTACATTCCTGGGCCCCATACAATATCATATTATCTGCACACTAGCATATATTATAAAGAAAGGGGTTTTAGTATACATTACTGTGATCACCCCACCCCTTCCAACCCAGACTGGGGTTACCTTGACGTGGTTGGAAGGCTTTTCATTCATTTGATCACAGTAATGTATACTAAAACCCCTTTGTTTATAAAGTATGCAGATAATATGATATTGTATGGGGCCCAGGAATGTGCATTGATTATCTTTTCTTTGTTTGTATACATGTTTGACCAGATCAGTAGCACTTCCTGCTAAACGTAATTGTAATATAACCTAAGGATATAGTGCTCCCACAGTCCTTGTATGTACTTTTTGTTCTCCTTAGAACTAGCCTCCATTTCCATACCATCAAAACCACCTATTGGTTTACACTTTGTGCCATGCCACAGAGTGGCGTAACTACCGCCCCCGCCTAGGGGGCGCCCAGACGGTAGGATGGCCCGCCACAAGCCCCCCATCCTCCTGTTTAAAAACAGCTGATCACCTGTATGAATGAAACATATGTGCGATCAGCTGTTTAAGTTAAGCCTCTTGCACACATTTGAGACCATAGGAAACCCCCACAAGGTCGTGAGACCAAAGAAAGCTCCAGCCAGCTGGCCGGGACCCCCCTCCCCCAAAAAACTCACCCGCTTTCACTATGCGGGGTCCTAATATGGCTGTCAGATTAGCTATTAGGGGGTGACCTGCCAGAGCTGGATGTTTGGCAAAGCGAATCTCTGGGACTGGATGGACCTGGACTGACAGCCAATTGTATGTAAACCCAGGGGTGGGACTCACCTGCACAGGGCTTCAGATGTTTGAAAGCTTTAAACTTTCAGGATTCCCTGGCTAAGCTCTGGGAGTTGTAGTTTTCAAAACACCTGAAGGCACACCCTGGTCACTTAATTAAAGGTATGCAGGGTTCTAGTTTTCCTTTAAATACAGAATGCAATAAGGCATTACCCAATAGTCAACGTCTGTCTTTCTATTCAAGTATTCACTTCCTTCTAACACCACACAAGGCAACTAACAGCGATTTTAACAAGGACAATGACATTTAATTTGTGCCCAGGGTGGCATTGGAGCTGCGATAGTTAAATATCTTCCTGTAGCGACAAGTGCTGAAGCTTTTTCACACGCCCTGCCCCTGTTTAATTTATAAACTTACTGATCTTGCTATTTACTTAGACTTCCAGTACGCGATCAGCATTTAGAATTATGCACTTAGGGGCTGATGTAATAAATTTGTAAAAGTTTACTTAGGCTACTAATTGGCATCAATCAAATGTTAACTTTTTACTGGGTTTCTGCAGTTAGGGAACATTAAATAAAGAAGGTTGATCAGAGGGTGGACATACTCTTTATGAACAATCGCTGATCCATGTGCCCATGTTAGAGATGGGAGCAGTGTCGGGGGAACTGGCAGGGGGAAGGACAGGGAACTGTCAATGCTGCAATCCATATCTAAGGATATCGGCAACTGTAAGTTATTTTTTGGACTTTAAAGTATTCCAAAAAGTTAAGATTAGAAAGGAGGAAAGAAAATCCTTGTTGAACAAGCACTGACTCGTGAGTTTAGTTTACGAAATAAAACAGTCAAGTTTCAAGAAAAAGGTGCTAAAGATGATAGCAGCCTCCAATCAGAAACGAGAAAACAATGGAAACACGAGATAGCTTATCGTAATAAAGAACAACCCGCAAAGTCACGTGGATTCTTTTTTCAGGTAGCAGCAAATATTTAATCAAGAGGGCAAACAATTCACAGGAATTATTTCTGCAAAAACAAGAAAACTTTCAAAAAAGGGTTCTACTGTATTTTGTGGCACCTTTGACATTTTGTGTACAAAATCTAGGATTTTTCACAAAAACGAAAACGTTGGAATATAGAGAAGGGAGCTGAACCACAACCTGAATTCACTGGAGTTATTATTAGACATAAACGAAAGGGCCGAGCAGCAGTGACATCATCATTAAAGGTCTCTGAGCAATTGGCTACTCGTGAGCTGAATTTGGAGCAGCCAATCGCTCGTATCACTATTTGCCTTCTGTTTGTGAACCCCTGGTGATTATTTCTCTTTAACATTGAATCAGGTTTAGAAATCTGCCCCTACATACACACATTTCAAGTGCAAAATGTCGCAGAGTGTTGAATATAAATCTTGTGTTTTCCTGCAAACAAGATCAAAGCAATGCTGGGGCGTTATGTGAATTTATTGAAGCCTGGCTTATTGTTTGTGGTGCCAGGTCTGATGTCAGATGTAGCTAAAGGACAAAGTGATCTGCATAAATCGCATTAAGAGTGACAACGTTTCACACGGAAGCAGATTGGGAAGATACGGATTTACCAAAAGCAGCAAGTGGAAAAGAAAGTGATGATGTATTACGCCGTTTGCGGATTTGGGTAAATTCTGTATTGGGTTTTATACAAGCGTGACTTAAATGACAGCAAATAGCAAAGGGCTACAAACATGATATTGAATCGCTTGTGTCGGCTGTGTGCGTTTTCGGAAAAGCACGCAACCTCCGCAATTTCTTAAAGTGAAACTAACCCTGTAAATATCTTTTATACAGTACAGCGATGGGGCAAAAAACAGCTCACCAAAATACAGAGTGAAGTAACAATGAATGGCCAACTACAACTCCCATGATTCTCAGAAATGTACAATGTAACCTAGGCTCCTGCAACAGAAGCAGTTATTCTCCCTGTTTATCAATGGGCAGACAAAAGAGGAGGATCCCAAATCACAATACTCTCTAGGGGGCTCTCAGGCCACAGCGTGAAAGGGGTTAACGTTTAACAAAATCTGGAAGGCTTAAAGATTGTAGTTAAACCAGAAATACAACTCCCAGCACTCCCCACCAGTATCGGAGAGATGCAGAGAGTAGTAGTTTCACAGCACCTAGAAGGTTGCAAGTTCATGATAGACCAAGTTAAAGGGAATCAGGGGCGTAACTAGAGGGGAGTAGGGGGAGCAACTGCAGGAGAAATATAGCCTCCTCCCAGAAAACCACTGTGGATGAAGCACGGATAGGGGCCCCATCATAGTTTTGCTGGGGGGCCCAATGATTCCTAGTTACGCCACAGAAGGGAATGTCACTCATTATGGATCAACACACATGAAATGTATCAGAGGGAATCCTGGGAGTTGAATGTATCAGTTCATTAAATACAATGCGGTATGGCTACACTGAATCCGATACAGGCTGCATCATGCTTCTAATGCAAACACAGCCTTTCAATATAGGGAATTATATGGAATATTCCCACCATTCCAGCTTATTCCCTATAGCCTCTCCTCCCAGTAATCCCCCCAATTTGTCTGTAACCCCCCATACACTGCCACCGCATTCCATTTCCCATCATTCCCCTGATACCCCGCACTCACCACGCTCTTCTCCACTGGATCTTACTGCAGGTTTCCTGCTTCTACAAGCCACGCCCTTTAGCAACCCCTTTGTTGACTGCGACGCCCATAGTTACATTAACCCTTGCAGTACTGGAGGATAATGAGCATTCCTTAAATTGGGAAACAGCTTATTGTCTTCCCATGCACTCACAATTCAGACACCGCACAATCAAACCAGTGAGAAACAATCTGATTGGTTACCGCAGATTCATAGCGCAGGCAAACGTTTCGGAACATAATCCCCTTTAAATTGTTCAGTTAGAACAATCTTCACTTACAGTTTATTTACCCCCCATTATTTTTATTATTGGCTTTTATTCTCCTTAAACCTGAAAATATCGTAATCGACGCCTCCAGGTACCTGGAAATCCCAAACTTCGGGGCCCTGCATAGAAGGTAGGATTGGACCTCTACTTAGTGTAATAACCTTATAACCTACCCCTGTAGTGGATTTCTATGGGAGGAACTGTAAGATTATAGCCTTATAATCTTACAGTTCCAGGCGGAGAAGGAAACCAGAAGTCACAAAGGGGTAGGTTATAATAAATAATGCACCCTCAACTGTAAATTATAAGGATATTAGAAGTCACTGAGGAGTTCTGTGTCTATAAAAAGGTACAAGGACACAGACTGAGTTATACAGGGAATGCTGGGTACCAATCATGTATTATAAGGGATAATATGTCAACTACTATAAATTATATAGTGGATAATCCACTATATAAACTAATATCCTTATAATTTACAGTTGGGGGTACATTATCCAATATATAATGTCTGTGTCCAATACTAGTTCCAGTCACTGTGTTTGTTAATAATAATAATGTCAGTATGATGTGTGTCCCCATGAGATAAAACTGGAAATAATAAAGTAATTTAGGTGACACACAACAACACATGCGTGTTTCCAGTGCACTAGTGCTCTGCGTTTACACAATGCTACACAATCAGAGCACATGCAATTGTGCAAAAAAAATGCTGATTGCAAGTACAAATAAAGTAAGGAAAGAAAAAGGCAGACCCCGTTAATTAGACTATAAGTGGGGAGGCTAAAGGCTAATTGGGGATGGATAAAGTGTGTGAAGATGCAGATACAATATTCATTGGGTTAGTAGTGTACAGGTACCAATGAGAATAGGTTTTTTCTGGATACAAGTGGTTAGTTGGGTGGGGATGACCAGTCAAGTATGCTTCCAACAGTGGACAGCCCCGGTAGAAAGTGATTTCATATATAGGGAGGTTTACTACTTTATGTATAACAGGGATGTCCAACCTGCATTAGCCACCATCTTTTAAGTAGACAGGACAATGAAGTTGCATAACGACCACCCCGCAACCGCCAGAGGGCCCGCCACAAGCCCACAACCTCTGCCGCGATCGGCTGTTTTTTAACAGTCGATCGCGCATATGAAGGAAACCAGTGCACAATTAGCTGTGTAAAAGACCGGAACCGAACCAGAGTCCGTTTTTTAATCAGCTGATCGTGGAGGGGGGTAGGTCATGGATTGAAGAGCAGAAACATGTAGTTCATACACTGTATTTCAGTGTGCATGCCACAAGCACTGGTGAACCACAAAAAGACTTCCTTTGGACCAATATATGCCAGGCCCTTGACCACAATCTGCCAGGTACTGGACCATTGCCTGCCTGGCTACAATCTATTGGGCACTGGCCAACCAACTTTCAGGTCCTGGACCACAATTTGCTGGATGTTGGAAATCCATTTGCTGGGCTTTGATCACAAACAGCATGAATTTGTACCACTATCTGGTGGGCCCCATAACATAATGCCAGGCCATGAACCACTATCTGCTGGGCCCCATAACGTAATGCCAGGCCATGAACCACTATCTGCTGGGCCCCATAACATAATGCCAGGCCATGAACCACTGTCTGCTGGGCCCCATAACGTAATGCCAGGCCATGAACCACTATCTGCTGGGCCCCATAACGTAATGCCAGGCCATGAACCACTATCTGCCCTACAACTAACTGTAATATAAACCACCAACTGACCGATGGTCCTAGACAACTAATTGCTTAATGAAGGTTATCATCCCCTCCCTTCCTGATGAAAACACTGCTTTGGCCTAGAACCCTCCATTGATTGACCCCGGATCATTTTCTTCTGAGGGTTAGGTAGGACCTTGGACCATCTAACATGAGCAGAATAAACATTGTCTACGCTCTGACCGACACATTTTTATATTAAGAAAAAAGTTGGAATAAACTTTGATTTGACTTTGTTTTTTTGTCAATATAAAATGTTTTCTTGTGATTCCGCAAGTACAAGTCTGTTTAAAGGACAACTCCACCCTCATAAGAACATCTTTTAGAAAGAACGGCCTCTTTATAATATGTTGATATATCATAGTTTGTCCTATGAATTCATTACTGTATGCCTGCTATGCTTCTGGATGCCTTATGGAAACTGAGCCATTTAGAAACCTGTACTGAGCCTGTACTGAGCCTGGGCATGCTCAGAAGAGGCAGACAGGGGATTAACATTCAGTCATTGGCTGTGATGTCAACTGTCAAATCCATAACTGACAGTTACTAACTGGAAGAACCAGGAAGCAGAAACAGGGGAAACAGGACATTGTGCAGGATTTCAGGTTAGACTTATATATTTCACATTTCAAACTATTACCGTTTAGGGTTTGGGGGTGATTTATACCTTTAAACAGAGGGAATGGGAAAGACATTCATTTAGGAAAGGCAGCGCCTGTTAATTGGATTATAAGGGATCAGCTGCTGGATCTGACCAATTCCTCATAGTGTTATCTTCTTTTATCATATAAAAATATTATATATAAACAGGACTGGCCAACATAATAGTGAGTATCTAATTGGGGTGGATAATGAATGTAACACAGGTCTTGCATTGGGTCAGTAATGAACAGGTACCAGTGGGTATATGGTTTTTCTGATACAGTGGATAGTTGGGTTTGGATGACCAATTGGGGGGTCAGTCATGTGTGTTTCCAACATTGGACATCCCTGGCAGAAGGTGATTTCATTCTATTTTATGTATACCATCGATGTCCAACGTTTTATGTAGACAGGACAATCCCTGTTTGTAGAAGACGTCAGGCTTGTCTCAAGACACTTACCTGCTGTTAGGTTAATAGGGAAACACTGAATGGTAAATACCACCAATAGGAATCTGATGACATCTAGTAAGTAAATATTCCCATAAATACATTTACATCCTCAGACAGGGGATATAAGATGCTACAGAATAAACACACGTGGTCATATGATTGGAAGAAATGTTTGTGAGCAGATCATGTGGTTATTTCTATGGATGGAATTGAAAAGAAAAAAACGCAATTCCAATTTAGATTGCAGAATGGTTTATTTCCATTACGCTGTTGCTTAGAATTAAAGTCCTGCATTGGATTGTGTACCCGTGGGTTACCCGATTTGCAGGTCGGGTTCAGTAAAGAGAACCACAGGTCGGGTTCTGGTCAGGTAGAAGAATTCCAGTCTGTCTATGAAGAGAGATCTGTCTGTAATAACTGGAACTGACAATACATTGTTATCAATCCAACACAATGTGCAGTGTGTATAGCGCCTTACACTAAATCACACTATGGTATCAATCAACAACAAGTGCAGTGTGTATACACCTTACACTAAATCCACTATGGTATCAATCCAACACAATGTGCAGTGTGTTATAGCACCTTACACTAAATCACCACTATGGTATTAATCCAACACAAGTGCAGTGTGTATAGCACCTTACACTAATCACACTATGGATCAATCCAACACAATGTGCAGTGTGTATAGCACCTTACACTAAATCACACTATGGTATCAATCCAACACAATGTGCAGTGTGTATTGCACCTTACACTAAATCACACTATGGTATCATCCAAACAATGTGCAGTGTGTTATAGCACCTTACACTAAATCACACTAGGTATCAATCCAACACAACGTGCAGTGTGTATAGCACCTTACACTAAATCACACTATGTTATCAATCCAACACAATGTGCAGTGTGTATAGCAACCTTACACTAATCACACTATGTATCAATCCAAACAATGTGCAGTGTGTATAGCACCTTACACTAATCACACATTGGTATCAATCCAACACAAGTTGCAGTGTGTATCACACCTTACACTAAATCACACTATGGTATCAATCCAACCAATGTCAGGGGTTATAGACACCTTACACTAAATCACACTATGTATCAATCCAACACAATGTGCAGGTGTATAGCACCTTACACTAAATCACACTATGGTATCAATCCAACACAATGTGCAGTGTGTATAGCCCTTACACTAATCACACTATGGTATCAATCCAACACAATGTGCAGTGTGTATAGCCCTTACACTAATCACACTATGGTATCAATCCAACACAATGTGCAGTGTGTATAGCACCTTACACTAATCACACTATGGTATCAATCCAACACAATGTGCAGTGTGTGTATGCACCTTACACTAAATCACACTATGGTATCAACCAACACAATGTGCAGTGGTATAGCCCTTAACTAAATCACACTATGGTATCATCCAACACAATGTGCAGTGTGTATAGCACCTTACACTAAACACACTATGGTTCAATCCACACAATGTGCAGTGTGTATAGCACCTTACACTAACACACTATGTTATCAATCAACACAATGTGCAGTGTGTATAGCACCTTACACTAAATCACACTAGTTATCAATCCAACACAATGTGCAGTGTGTATAGCACCTTACACTAATCACACTATGGTATCAATCCAACACAATGTGCAGTGTGTATAGCACCTTACACTAAATCACACTATGTATCATCAAAACAATGTGCAGTGTGTATAGCGCATTACACTAATCACACTATGGTATCAATCCAACACAATGTGCAGTGTGTATAGCGCACCTTAACTAAATCACACTATGTATCATCCAACACAATGTGCAGTGTGTATAGCGCCTTACACTAATCACACTATGTATCAATCCAACACAATGTGCAGTGTGTATAGCCCTTACACTAATCACACTATGGTATCAATCCAACACAATGTGCAGTGTGTTATACGCCTTACACAAAACACACTATGGTACAATCCAACACAATGCAGTGTGTATAGCCCTTACACTAAATCACACTATGGTATCAATCCAACACAATGTGCAGTGTGTATAGCCCTTACAACTAAATCACACTATGGTATCAATCCAACACAATGTGCAGTGGTGTATACGCCTTACACTAATCAACCTATGGTATCAATCCAACACAATGTGCAGTGTGTATAGCACCTTACACTAAATCACACTATGGTATCAATCCAACACAATGTGCAGTGGTATAGCACCCTTACACTAAAAACACTATGGTATCAATCCAACACATGTGCAGTGTGTATAGCCCTTACACTAATCACACTATGGTATCAATCCAACACAATGTGCAGTGTTGTATAGCACCTTACACTAAATCACACTATGGTATCAATCCAACACAATGTGCAGTGTGTATAGCACCTTACAACTAAATCACACTATGGTATCAATCCAACACAATGTGCAGTGTGTATAGCACCTTACACTAAATCACACTATGGTTCAATCCAACACAATGTGCAGTGGTATAGCACCTTACACATCACACTATGGTATCAATCCAACACAATGTGCAGTGTGTAACACCTACACTAAATCACACTATGGTATCAATCCAACACAATGTGAGTGTGTATGCACCTTACACTAAATCACACTATGGTATCAATCACACACAATGTGCAGTGTGTATAGCACTTACACTAAATCACACTATGGTATCACAACACAATGTGCAGTGGTATAGCACCTTACACTAAATCACACTATGGTAATCATCCAACACAATGTGCAGTGTGTATAGCACCTTACACTAAATCACACTATGTTATCAATCCAACACAATGTGCAGGTTATAGCACCTTACACTAAATCACCTATGGTATCAACCAACACAATGTGCAGTGTGTAGATACCCTTACACTAAATACACAGGTATCAATCCAACACAATGTGCAGTGTTTATAGCACCACACTAAATCAACACTATGGTATCAATCCAACACAATGTGCAGTGTGTTATAGCACCTTACACTAAATCACATATGGTATCAATCCAACACAATGTGGCAGTGTGTATAGCACCTTACACTAAATCACACTATGGTATCAATCCAACACAATGTGCAGTGTGATAGCACCTTAAACTAATCACACTATGGTATCAATCCAACACAATGTGCAGGTGTATAGCACCTTACACTAAATCACATATGATCAATCCAACACAATGTGCGTGTGTATAGCACTTCAACTAAATCACACTATGGATCAACCAACACAATGTGCAGTGTGTATAGCACCTTACACTAAATCACACTATGGTATCAATCCAACACAATGTGCAGTGTGTTATGCACCTTACACTAATCACACTATGGTATCAATCCAACACAATGTGCAGTGTGTATAGCACCTTCACTAATCACACATATGGTATCAATCCAAACAATGTGCAGTGTGTATAGCACCTTACACTAAATCACACACTATGGTATCAATCCAACACAATGTGCAGGTGTGTATAGCACCTTACACTAAATCACACTATGGTATCAATCCAACACAATGTGCAGTGTGTATAGCACCTTACACTATCACACTATGGTATCAATACACACAATGTGCGTGTGTATACACCCTACACTAAATCACACTATGGTATCAATCCAACACAATGTGCAGTGTGTATAGACCTTACACTAAATCACACTATGGTATCAATCCAACACAATGTGCAGTGTGTATAGACACCTACACTAATACACATATGGTATCAATCCAAAACAATGTGCAGTGTGTATAGCACCTTACACTAAATACACTATGGTATCAATCCAACACAATGTGCAGTGTGTATAGCACCTTACACTAAATCAACTATGGTTCAATCCAACACAATGTGCAGTGTGTATAGCACCTTACACAAATCACACTATTATCAATCAACACAATGTGCAGTGTGTTATGAACCTTACACTAAATCACACTATGGTATCAATCCAACACAATGTGCAGTGTGTATAGCACCTTACACTAAATACACTATGGTATCAACCAACACAATGTGCAGTGTGTATAGCACCTTACACTCTCATCACATATGGTATCAATCCAACACAATGTGCTAGTGTGTATACGCACCTTACACTAAATCACACTATGTATCAATCCACACAATGTGCAGTGTGGTATGCACATTACAACTAAATCACACTATGGTATCAATCCAACACAATGTGCAGTGTGTATAGCACTTACACTAATCACACTATGGTATCAATCCAACAATGTGCGAGTGTATAGCAACTTACACTAAATCACACTAGGTATCATCCAACACAATGTGATGTGTATAGCACCTTACACTAAATCACACTATGGCAGATAAAGGGCAAATAGATTACATGCAAAGTCCAGCTCTTACTGTGTTTGTTGGGTAAATATGAGGTATTAACAGATCTAATGTACATTAGAATGTTATACAGATGGCACCTTGTGGGGATACCAGATCGCTGGTAATGTATTAGAATGTTATAGGACTGGATGTGGTATTACAGAGTCGATGGGTATGTAGTTGAATGTTATACAGGATGGCATTGTGGTAGGATACAGACAGCTATGTACAATTAAACTCTTGTAGTGCCTGGGTAGGTATTACAGAGATCACTGGGTAATGTAGTTAGAAGTTATACCAGGATGGCATTGTGGGTAGGAATACAGAATAGATGTACAACTTAAATCTTGTAGTGCCTGGGTAGGTATTACAGAGATCACTGGGTAATGTAGTTAGAATGTTATACAGGATGGCATGTGGGTAGGAATACAGACAGCTATGTCAACTTTAACTTGTAGTGCCGGGTAGGTGATTACAGAGATCACTGGGTAATGTAGTTAGAATTATACAGGATGGCATTGGTGGTAGGAATACAGACAGCTAGTACAACTTTATAACTCTGTAGTGCCTGTGTAGGTATTACAGAGATCACTGGGTAATGTAGTTAGAATGTTATACAGGATGGCATTGTGGGTAGGAATACAGACAGCTATGTACAACTTTAACTCTTGTAGTGCCCCGGGTAGGTATTACAGAGATCACTGGGTAATGTAGTTAGAAATTTATACAGGATGGCATTGGTGGGTAGAATACAGGAGCTATAGTACAAACTTAAACTCTTGTAGTGCTGGTAGGTATTACAGAGATCAATGGGTAATGTAGTTAGAATGTTATACAGGATGGCATGTGTGGGTAGGAATACAGACGGCTATGTGAACTTTAACTCTGTAGTGCCGAGTCCGGGAGGTATTAAGAGATCACTGGGTAATGTAGTTAGAACGGTTATAAAGGCATGGAATGGTGGGTGAATACGACAGATCATGTGAACTGAATCTTGTAGTGCCCGGGTAGGTATTACAGAGATCACTGGGTAATGTAGTTAGACTGTTATACAGGATGGCATTGTGGGTAGGAATACAGACAGCTATGTTCAACTTTAACTCTTGTAGTGCCCGGGTAGGTTTTGCAGAGATCACTGGGTAAAAAGCAGTTAATTGTGGAGTGACTGGAAAGGCAGGGGTTAAAGTTCTGACCTTGGTTCTAACTGGCAGAGGTCAATCTCCCATAGAACAAAGTGTGAAACAATGTAACGTCTATCTGCACCTATGCATGAGACCAGAGCACATGTCTGACATGTGATTTCATAGGTCTGTGTAAATCCTCCTGGCCATAATGGTCTATGGGATGTGGATGGTTATAGTGATGATAATAATCTACCACTTGATGTGGTCCAGCTAGAGCTATAGCAGGTATGTTGACCTCCAGATGATTGACATTTAAACTACCAATCATTGTACAATAGCAGAGTGTAGAGAGGGAATGCTGGGAGTTGTAGTTTTCAATACATATAATAAATGTTTATAAAGGTGTAGTATTTCACTGCAGCTCCTCCTGCTCCCTACCCATAATCCTCTGTTATGCTACCTGCTCATTGTAACCTTTACTGTCTCCCATAATGCAAGTTTACACGGTGGAGATTAAAATGTACATTCTGCACAGGGCTGGCACCTTTTTTTTTCTCTAGAGGGGGCTGTGAAATCAAGGTGGACGGGCGCGGGCAGAGCTGGGGTGGGCAGAGGCAAAGTTTTGTAGTTGTTGGTGACGGGAGAGGGATCACCCTACCTGCTCTGTACTGTACACTGCACTCTATACCAGTGATCTCCTACCTGTGTTCCTACATTTATTTGAAAAATATAACTCCCAGCATTCCACTACAGCACTCACAATATCAGAAGGCATATAGAGAATGCTGGGAGTTGTAGTTTGAGGTTGAAGACCCCTGCTATGTAGTTAGTGGTACGGTAGGTTTGTTTCTAGGAACATTTATGGTTATAAATAAAATTAAATAAATAAAACTTTTAGATTTTTTTTTTTACTTCCCTGTACAAATTTTAGGAAGAAAGACTTAAGAAAAAAGAGTCCGAAACCTGCGGGTATGAGGTGGGTAGTGAAGCGGCTCTGGTGCGGGTTAAGGTATATGTAGGTGGGAGGTAGGTTGGGTTATTTTTAGCTATGCGGGAAGTTGGGGTATATGAAGATGGGCATGTGGTTCTGTCCAAGGGAAGTGTGGGCACAGTCCTACGACAAGAGATACTGACCCGTCCAAGGGAAGTGTGGGCACAGTCCTACGCCAAGAGATACTGACCTGTACAAGGGAAGTGTGGGCACAGTCCTACGCCAAGAGATACTGACCCACCCAAGGGAAGTGTGGGCACAGTCCTACGCCAAGAGATACTGACCCGTGATGTTTGAAAACTATAACTCCCAGCATTCCTTGGCTATAGAGTGAACGATGGGAGTTGTAGTTTTTAAACCACCTGGATAACTACTGGTTACCTATCCCTATCACAGATCAACAAGAAAATAGTTGCAGATAAAGATTTATTATTATTTATATATTGAGAAATATAACTCCCAGCATTCCACTACAGCACTCACAATATGAGAAGGCATCCAGGGAATGCTGGGAGTTGTAGTTTTCAGACATTTGGATGCCTGCTATATATTTTAGTGGTATGGTAGGTTTGTTTCTTTATCAATTTTTGGTTTTGGACAAAATATTTATTTCAACTTTTAGATGTTTTTTTAACTTCCCTGTACAAATCTTTGGAAAAAAGACAAAAAGCGGGTCGGGTTCCGGGTCTGAAACTTGCGGGTCGGGTCCCGGGTTTAAAGTGGATAGAAAAGCGGGTCGGATGCGTGAATGGATTTGTCAGGTCGGGTTGGGTTCGGGTCTGGTAAATTAGACCCGTGCAGGACTGTACTTAAAATCTCTACTTTTAGGGCTAGGCCACACTAGCGCGTTTTTCGCGCGTTCGCACCCACGATTTTCGCTAAAATGTAAATTGCGGGAACGTGAAAATTCCCGCGATTTCTGATGCGCATGCGATTGCGCGTCCGTTCGCGTTTTGGTAACGCCATTTTTGGTGCGTTAACGCAGCGTTTCTATAACGCGAAAAGGCGAAAAGGCGAAAACGCGAATGCAAAACTCGAATGCAAGGCACAGAAACCCACACCTCCGCGTGCCATTACGCTTGCGATTTTGTGCGCGATTCTTGTGCGTTGCAGTGTGGCCTTAGCCTTAGTGGCGAATGGGCAGTCGGGGCGAAAAAATTGTCTGTGTGAACCGAGGCTAAAGGGCAACTGTTGTCCAAAACACATTTTACCCTGAAATTGATGATAAAAGAATGTTTCTTTTAACTTCCTATGTATTTCCTAACCAAAGATACACCCATGTGATGCCAGTTAAGTCTTTATTTCCTCACTCACCTTCTTCTCTCTCCCAATGGGACTGACATGCTCAGTTTGCTTCATCCAGGGAAAGAAAAACGAGCTGTCTAATTATTTATTTTTACTGATGTCACACACTTGTATCTTTGATTAGGGATCACATAGAGAAGAATAATATCTGCTAATCAGCAGTCCCTGTGCCAAACTTCTCCTTAAATTACCACCAAACCAAAGGAGTTTTACCGTCTCGCCCCCAGTAAATGGTTCTCTAGTTCTTAACATAAAACCAAAGAGTGATTATTTATTCACATAACATAATAAATAACAATAAAAACAGGGAAACCTTTATAACAAGATAAAACTAATGGTAAGGACACTTAACGGGGTTTGAATGGGGAACAGAATGATTTCGTAGGCTCCACCTCCCATCCATTCATTTCATTTTTCTCCACTCCGCACATACAACCCCTAGAGTCTCCGGTAACTGATGAGGTTCCGTCTCACAGTGATTTCAGGGAATGAAAACGGAACAAACTTGTGTCCTTTGCCTTTGAAATAATGTCCTTGGAATCCAACCCTGTAAAACATTAGAAAATGATCTAGTTATGGGTTATGGGGCCATCTAACGTAACCTATAACAAACAATGGAATGATCCATCTTCAGCAAAAATGGATGAGGCTTATTGCTGAGTAAATGTTCGTACACACGTGCACCATACATACGAACGCACTTTATTGGTCAAAACCGGCACTCGTTCGTTGATCCGCCTGGCAGATCGGGGGGAACAATGGCCGAATGAACGGCCATTTTGGCCGATAAAGTGCCCCCTACACGGGCTGATTATCAGCCAAAACGCTTGTTCGTACACATCGTTCATTGCGGGTTGGTACCAGCGATCGCACCTGTGTACGAACCTTAAGGTCTGCACATGTGGATCATTATCACGGAATCAGCTGGTTAACCCTGTCACCACCCACCCCAAACTCATAACTTCTGCCCACCCCAGGGCGCCACAATCACCCCTGGTCTATGAGACAAGGCAGTTTCTTATAGATAGTTTGGAAACAAACCATTGGAGTATTAGCGTGTGCAGAATGGTGGATATTCCCTCCAGAATCAGCATGTACATCATGACAATTGCAAAGACAGCAAACAGTACAGCCAGCAGAATGAATCCGTAGAAATGGCCGCTGAAAGCCGCTCCCAATATCCATCTCCACAGGAACTCGGACAGCTCTGGATATGGCGAGAAACACAATAAAACACGTCAACGAACATGTGGACGTTTAGGAAGAACTGGGCCAACAGCGCTCTCTTATTTATTATATCAACATTAATGTCATTGTAGGACCATTGCTAGTTAATTGGATTCCCTCTCCATCCTAAAGGTTTGTACACAGGTATGATGTATGCACGTCTGTACGAACCTTAAAGGACAATTATACTCACCTCCCCCTTGTTCCTTTCCCCCCACTCCTGCAAAGTACCCAGGGTGGGGGGCCTAAAACGCTAAGTCCTCACCTCTGGGTACTTTACAAAAGTCCTGAAGTACTTACTTGTAATCTCCCTCGTCACTCCGATCGAATCCTCCCCATTGGCACTTTGAGTGACAGGTCGCGAGGCAGCCAATGGGACGACACGCTCTGCAAGAAGGCATGTCTTCCCATTGGCTGCCTCCTGGACTGTCACTGACAGTGCCAGTGGGGAGGATCCGATCGGAGCGACGAGGGAGATTACAAGTAAGTAGTACAGGACTTTTGTAAAGAACCCAGAGGTGAGGACTTAGCATTTTAGGTCCTCACCCTGGGCACTTTGCAGGAGTGGATCGGGGTAATGGTAAGTATAATTGTCTTTTAAGGCCTGGGCCTCACTAAGCGACTTGTATTGCTTTGCGATCTACACATGCGGTCACCATTTTTGGTCTGTTTTTTCCCAGATCGCACTCAATACAAGTCTATGGCCATGCATTTTTTTACCCATAATCCCTTGGAAAAAGGCAAATGCACATGAAGGTGAATGGAAATGGACGGTGGGGTTGATTTTTCCCTCCACAATGGAATAAGTAGGGTCACAGTCCCTCCCGAGGAGGAGATATTGGATTGAAATGAAAAAAAAAAAACCTGATCTGTCTACAAACGGATTTTGGATAAATACGAGGATTATGGGAGATTGCGAGAATAACTAACTAACCCCGCCCCTCCCACATTTATTATAAGGAAGAAATGGAGTCCAGGAGCAAGTAACAATTCTAAAGGCTTCACATCTACACCGGTTATTACTACAACTATCCAACATTACATAGTGAAGAATACACCCCCATCTGTAAATTATAAGGATATTAGTTATATAGTGGATAATGCACCCCCAACTGTAAATTATAAGGATATTATTAGTTATATAGTGGATAATGCACCCCAACTGTAAATTATAAGGATATTAGTTATATAGTGGATAATACACCCCCATCTGTAAATTATAAGGATATTAGTTATATAGTGGATAATGCACCCCCAACTGTAAATTATAAGGATATTAGTTATATAGTGGATATACACGCCCAACTGTAAAATTAAGGATATTAGTTATATAGTGGATAATGCACCCCCATCTGTAAATTATAAGGATATTAGTTATATAGTGGATAATGCACCCCCAATCTGTAAATTATAAGGATATTAGGATATAGTGGATAATGCACCCCCCACTGTAAATTATAAGGATATTAGTTATATGTGGATAGCACCCCCAACTGTAAAATATAAGGATATTAGTTATATAGTGGATAATGCACCCCCCACTGTAAATTATAAGGATTTAGGTATATAGTGGATAATGCACCCCACTGTAAATTATAAGGATATTAGTTATAAGTGGATAAGCACCCCAACTGTAATTATAAGGATATAGTATATAGTGGATAAGCACCCCCAACTGTAAATATAAGGATATTAGTTATTAAGTGGATAAAGCACCCCCAACTGTAAATTATAAGGATATTAGTATATAGTGGATAATGCACCCCAACTGTAATTATAAGGATATTAGTTATAAGTGGATATACCCCCAACTGTAAATTTAAGGATATTAGTTATATAGTGGATAATGCAACCCCAACTGTAAATTATAAGGATATAGTTATATAGTGGATAAGCACCCCCAACTGTAAATTATAAGGATATTAGTATATAGTGGATAATACACCCCATCTGTAAATTATAAGGATATTAGTTATATAGTGGAAATGCACCCCCCAAACTGTTAAATTATAAGGATATTAGTTATATAGTGGATAATCACCCCCATCTGTAAATTATAAGGATATTAGTATATAGTGGAATGCCACCCCAACTGTAAATTTAAGGATATTAGTTATATAGTGGATAATGCACCCCCAACTGTAATAAAAATTAAGGATATATAGATAGGGATAATGCACCCCATCTGTAAATTATAAAGGATATTAGTTATATATAGGGGAATGCACCCCAAACTGTAAGTTATAAGGATATTAGTTATACAGTGGATAATGCACCCCCAACTGTAAATTATAAGGATATTAGTTATATAGTGGATAATGCACCCCCAACTGTAAATTATAAGGATATTAGTTATATAGTGGATAATGCACCCCCATCTGTAAATTATAAGGATATTAGTTATATAGTGGATAATGCACCCCCAACTGTAAATTATAAGGATATTAGTTATATAGTGGATAATGCACCCCAACTGTAAATTATAAGGATATTAGTTATATAGTGGATATGCACCCCCAACTGTAAATTATAAGGATATTAGTTATATAGTGGATAATGCACCCCCATCTGTAAATTATAAGGATATTAGTTATATAGTGGATAATGCACCCCCAACTGTAAATTATAAGGATATTAGTTATCTTATAGTGGATATGGACACCCAACTGTTAAATTATAAGGATATAGTATAATAGTGGAAATGACCCTCTACTGTAAATTATAAGGATATTGTGATAGTGGATAATACAACCCCCCCAACTGTAAATTATAAGGATATTAGTTATATAGTGGATAATACACCCCCATCTGTAAATTATAAGGATATTAGTTATATAGTGGATAATACACCCCAACTGTAAATTATAAGGATATTAGTTATATAGTGGATAATACACCCCCAACTGTAAATTATAAGGATATTAGTTATATAGTGGATAATGTACCCCCAACTGTAAATTATAAGGATATTAGTTATAAAGTGGACAATGCACCCCCAACTGTAAATTATAAGGATATTAGTTATATAGTGGACAATGCACCCCAACTGTTAATTATAAGGATAATAGTTATATAGTGGATAATGCACCCCAACTGTAAATTATAAGGATATTAGTTATATAGTGGATAATGCACCCTAAACTGTAAATTATAAGGGTAATAGTTAAATATTGGATAATGCACCCCCAACTGTAAATTATAAGGATATTATAAGTCACCGAGGAGTTCCGTGACCATGTAAAAGCACGAGGCCGCAGGCCGAGTACCTTTTATACAGGGCACGGAACTCCAAGGTGACTTCTAATATCCCTTTAATTTACAATTTAGGGTGCATTATTTTCTATAACCTACCCCTTTGTGGCTTCTGGTTTCTGTCTCCTCCTGGAACTGTAAGATTATAAGGCAATTATCTTACAGTTCCTCCCATAGAAATCCACTACAGGGGTAGGTTATAACTATATAAAAGATAATGTGCCCATTACTGTGTAATATAAGAGCATTAGAAGCCATTGTGAATTTACGTGACTGTACATTAGTAGAAGGCTGGAGGCTGAGAACATAACTTACGGTCATGTACCGTGCTCAGTGCCCAGAGCCGCAGGTAGGTGGCAGTATTGCACACACACCACAAGCTGAACATTACACTGCTGATAATTTGGTGAAGAAATAAATCTGGAAAATGAAACTAAGTAAAAGAAAATAAGTAATAACGATCCTTTATAGCATGACAATCAATGATCTCGTTTTACTTTTCAAATATAAATATTGTCCTGTTAATCCCCTATTCATTGGATTGGGCGCTGTGTGCATCTTTTCGGATTGTTATATTGTATCCATCTCTGCTCCTAGGGAAAACCCCACTTCTTTACTGTTGATTGGTTATCTTCCTAACAAATTTGAATTTGGTAGGTGTCTCCAGATTTTTGATTGGCTATAACATGTCCTATCATCATTCACTATTGATATTACATCCACCTCTTCTCTACACATACAGATAATACCTTTTACTTCGATAATAATAGGGGGCCCTAAGCTGGGATGTGAGTTGGGGCCCTCAAATAATTTATTTGAATAATTCATTAAGCAAACTAAAGAAATGGATATGCTAATCTCTTTAGCCAAACCTAAACCAACCAAAAACAAACAAATTAAAAACCTCATGACTAAATATTGTAAACATAGTACAGCAATAACTAGAAAAAAGCAAATGTAAATGCAAAAAACAGTGTCTGTTTATATAAATTTTAATATGGTGTGCTGCCCTCTGCTGGCAAACTGCATTGTTATGTGGGATGTAAAACACGTGGGACAAAATGACATTCACCTGCTGAGATTTCCAGTGTTTAATTCCCAGGAACATTGGCTTTAAAATAATCATCCAGAGAACAGAAATCAGTGCAGTTATAACAAGGATGTATTCTACTTCTCTCTACAAGCAAGCAAGGGATTTAAAAAGAAATGCAGCATAATACAGTAAGGTAGTAGCCAACATCTCAATGCCAGTAAGGAGCAGTATAAAGGCACAATAAAGCAAATTAAAGTAGAAGAGGAAATGCTTAAAATGTGTTTAAGGCCACTCTTTTCATTTTATCATTTAATCATCTAGCAATCATATTTAATTGTCTCAGTCATAAAATATATAAATATTTCTTCCACCTGATTGGTATACAGAGGTTTGCTGCATGTGGTGTTATAGTCAAACAGGAACACGTTGACAAAATGGGTCAGGATTCTAGGCGCACTTCCTGAACTTTTCACATCGAACAGGCACCATTTGTAGATGATCATGAATACAAGGTACCCAGGCAGGCAAATCATATAGACCATCTTAGGAAGGAACTGAAGGAGGAAATCAGTCACATTGAAGGACCTGCAGAAATACAGAAGAGAACAACCTGGAAGCTACTGATGAATGTGGTGAAATAGCCACGGATAGAGCGTCAGAACCTAGCCACGGATAGAGCGTCAGAACCTAGCCACGGATAGAGCGTCAGAACCTAGCCACGGATAGAGCGTCAGAACCACCTCGTCTGCCCATCAAACCATGAGATGAAATAATTACCTGTGGTTGTGGTTAATGAGACTGAGGAGAATCCCAAACCCAACATGTAGGACTCCAAAGATAACGGACATCTTCATCTTGTAGGAGCTCAAGAAGGCAAGTTTGTTCGCTGCCAGGCCCCAGATCTGGAGAAACCAATATCATCAGTTTGTTACCTCAGAGGTACAATGCATTTATAGAGAATATTAGATAAAATAGAGACAGGCCATGAGGTATCAATTCATATTCGGGTCAGATAGGGTCTGGCCATTCCATGTCTTTGTTTTCCATATAGGAATTGTAAAAATCAATGGAATTCCAAGTGGAAAAGTTCCAGGAAGGCGGAGGGGCTAGATATGGGGCGAAACGTTAAACTTGAGTTACCGGATCGATTCCGATTGGATATGGACTTCCAGAAAACACGTTTGGAACAGCCGGATCCAGTTGTAGCCTGTTATTTTCTTGCAGATCGATCAGGCTGCAGAGAAAAGTAAAAATCCGGATTATTGGAATTTTCTTTGCCCTCTCGGGAATTATGTATTTATCTCATCCCTTCAATTAGATTTCTACCCAATCATCAGTAATGTTGCTGAACCCCATTGACTGCCGTGAAATTGACCAATGGGGCAGTTAATGGGTACAGCTTGGCATCATGAGAAATAGTCTGGGAAGATAATAGACACCAATGTCTATGGACTTACTTCCAGGATCCGTTGAGGAACATAGACCGGACACTCCAAGATGATCCGTAGATATTGAATGATTTAGAGAAACAAACATTGTAAATGAAACCAGTGTAAACACAAAACAGGCCCGTCAGTAGGATCACAAAGCGGACATTGACTATCATGTTCCACATCTAAAGGGGAACCAAGACAAGATATAAAAATAAGCATCATGGGACAAGGTAGAGAAACTCCCAAGGAGGAAACCAGACCTTGGTCCTGTAACAATATAACCATATAATGTGAATGTCTGTGACTGGTTCACCATAAAGTTAATAAATATTAGATTTGGGAAACTTTCCTCCTCAGTAACCGAATCCCCCCCGGTTTGGTGACCTCACTTCCTATTTCCTCACTTTCTATTACCTCATTTCCTTTGTTTATCAACTGTTTCTTATGCAGAATGGTCCACAAGGCAAAGATTGTCATCAGCAGGCCGTGGCCACAGTCACCAAACATCACCGCGAACAGGAAGGGAAGATGAATTACCGCAAAGGGGGCTGTTTAAAAAGAACCAGAACATAAAATTAAAATTAAAGGGCATGTCCACCCCTTTTTTAAACTTTTTATATATTATACATATTGGTCCCCCAGCCCACCGCCGAAATAAAATTCTTAGAAAGTGCCCCGATATGTACTTACCTTCCCTCTATCCTCCGCGGCAGTCCCGTCCCTCTGCTTGCACGGAAATGCAGCGGGGGGCGGACCGCGGCGCGTCCCTATTGGCTGAGAGGCAGCCAAACAGGGACTCGGCTGCCGCTGCTCAGAACGCCATAGATAGAGGGAATGTAAGTAACTCTCTGGGCACTTTCTATGAATTCTGTTACAGCGGTTGGGGCTGGGGGATAAATATTATAATATATACTGGGGATTTACACTAGGGGGAGGGAGAAGAAAACGTGAGGGAAAGGGAGGGGGGGAGGACTCTCCTGCGCATGTCTCAGACCTTGTCGAGGTTGAGGCTGAGACAGGTGCTGGATAAGTCACCCAGACCTACACTACACTTTCCTGGACTTTGGAGGGGCACAGCATTGCAACCATAAGGAGCTGGGGTGTAAGGTAGGATTTTTGTACACTACAGAGTGGGGCCAGTATGGGGTTAAATTTGAGTTTTGGGGGTGGACATGCCCTTTAAGCAAAGGTCAAAAAATTCTGTTTTTTAAAAAAAATCACTGATGGACGAATACTGTGTTATCCAGAAAGAAGGCAGAACGATAGTGCATATAAAAATGAAAAGTACCTGGGGAAGGGGGTTGGATGATTATTTCCTACCTCCTAATATAAGTTCTAGTTGCAGCACGAAGCTTCTCTCATCTTCCCGAGTGCTTCAGCGCTATCTTTAAACTATAATTTTCCTTTAATGTAATGATTGAAGCCCAGGAGGTTAAGGAGCTATGCCTTACCTCCCATTCTTCAGTCAATAAATCAGGAGCCAAGGCCGAAGGTAAGTATATTTACCTTTTACACGATCCGCCGCTGCAGAACTCCATATTTCCAACCACTTCCTGTTCTAATTCTCTATAGCGTGCATTATCGTGCATGCGCGCTAAAGAGAATTGGAACCAGGAAGCGGTCGGAGATTTTGTGAGTGAACTATTCCTTTAATACAGGAAGATCCAGGGCACTAACCTGGCGGATGAAAACTATATTGGGAGGTAGGAATAATCAAATCCAGATCCCTGCACCATGTACTTTTTTTACAAGTATACGGATTAGTATACACTCCATTCAGGCTCGCAAGTAAAGAGACGTGAATTATCTTTTAGTTCACGTTTGTACCAACCATCAAACGAAAAAATCTCAAGATGGAATCCAAATGGACTTTACATCCTCTTAGGCTGAGGCCACACTGCAAGGCACAGGAATCGCGCACCAAATCGCGAGCGTTATCGCACGCGATTGTGTGCGCGATTCTCGTGCGCTTTGCGCATACGTTTTCACCGTTTTGCGTTCCGGAAACCCATGCGTTAACGCACCAAAGATGGTGAATGCATGCATTATCAAAACGCGAACGGACGCGCAATCGCATGCGCATCGGAAATCGCGGGAATTTCCGCTTTCCCGCGATTTCCATTTTAGCGAAAATCGCGGGCGCAAAAACGCGAACGTGAAACGCGTGCGCAAACGCGCGAAAAACGCGCTAGTGTGGCCTAGCTCTTACTGACCCATTTCATGGATTTGGAAATAGGCAGAAAATATACTGAACATCAAATGAGTGCAGTAAAAATATGATGTTAATATTTAATCCATGAATCATAACAATATATCCTCGAAACCAAAATATTTAAGTCTGAGGAAAGATATGGCAGCTGCCCAGAACTTTTGTGTAATCTTATGTTCCACCACCACATAAGGACAACATTTCCCAGAAGCTTTTCTAAATGGTCCTATGGTGTTTATACATTTGGTCCTATGGTGTTTATACATTTGGTCCCTATGGTGTTGATCACGATTTGTTGTCCTATGGGTGTTGTTGATCCACTATTGGTGCCTTGTGTGTTTATACATTTGGTGTCTATGGTGTTTATACTTGTCCTGATGTGTTTTACATTTTTGGTGCCTATGAGTGTTTATATCATTTGGTCCTATGGTCGTTTCTATACTTTGGTGCCTAGTGTTTATTCATTGTCTGTTTACATCCTATAGTATACATTTGGTCCTATGGTGTTTATACATTTGGTCCTATGGTGTTTTTAAATACATTTGGTCCTATAGTGTTAATACATTTGGTCCTATGGTTTGTATACATTTGGTCCTATGGTGTTTATTCATTTTGTCCTATGGTGTTTATACATTTGGTCCTATGGTGTTTATACATTTGTACCTAAATTGTGTTTATGCAGTTGGTCCTATGATGTTTTATACATTTGGTCCTATGATGTTATACATTTGGTCTATTATGTTTATACATTTTTTTGGTCCTAGGTTTTATAGCATTTTGGTCCTATGGTGTTTATACATTTTGTCCTATGGTGTTTTATACATTTGGTCCATGGGTGTTTATACATTTGGTCCTATGGTGTTTATACATTTGGTCCTATGGTGTTTATACATTTGGTCATCGGTGAAGAGACTGGAGATTTTTAAAAGAAAACTAATTAAGGAAAGTTGAGACCTACTTGGGTTTATCTCCCGGTAACTGCCAACCTCATAGGCATCTACGATGTTCTGAAACGGTCTTGTCAATTTATTTGTAGGATTCTTAGTTGGGGGGTTCAATTTGGTCACCCTATTCACTGGCTCAGTAGAGTAATGACAGCCGAGCTATATTAAAAGGAAAGAAAGTCTGTTAACTATTAACCACCTCACACAAGTAATTATAAGCTCTTGGGACAAGGAATTGCGGTCGTCACAGGTGTTCTAAATGAAGCCCTGCATCAGTTTATAAATTACTTAGTACTATGGAATAGTGGGTACTGCCATGGTGAAATGTCCCCGAATCGCAGATAGTCTCTAGCTTTTCCCCGTACAGGTGTTTTTAGGATGTTGTGTATTTAAAGGGACAGAACTCATCCATGTTTTCATCTTTTGGATTGCTGGGTTGATTAGAGTAAATCTACCTCCATAAACTCACATAGACCAGGGACACCGACACCCACCACCAAACTAAAGATTCTACTTTAACAATAGCTGCGGACCACAAGTTGGACATCTGCAGTACAAAATGTCCCTCTAAAGAAACCATACATTTGTATTGACAGTGCCTGTCCCTTTAACAAACCTCATTTAAAACCCGTTCTATTGCCTCCAGATCACTTAGGGGGCACCAGAGAGCAGCCTTGGCGTAACCAGGTTCCTTGTGGTAGTCGCAGTGGTTAAGGATATGGTTCATGGATTTCATCTTCTTCACTTGAAGGCGCCAGAGAGATAGGTGATGCGAGACCTCCTGCAGTAAACCAAGTCTGCCTATCTCCTCCTGGCACATCATCTGGATGGTTATAACGTAGAGAACCATTAATACATTTAATGACATAAAAGGGAACATAAGACTGAAAGTAGAACCAGAAAGCTCTAAACTACCACCTGCTATTGTTCATTCCATTGGTCCAGACTCATTATCTTAAGATCAGGTGGATTTCTATATATCGGTTACTTGGCAGTCTCCAATGAGATGAGGCTAAACACCACTAATACTTACACAAAACACCTCCTCCTTGTCCATGCAAATCTCCTCTACTCTTTCCTTCATCATCTGGGAAAATCTTGGACATGGATACAACCGAGCGTGGAAACTAGGGGACAGGACATTGTATTAAACAGAATGTGGACAAGACAGGGGGCGTCTTCAAGGGGAAACTCAGTACAATAATGAACAGTATTAATAAACGATAGGTAATTACCAAAATATCACTATGAGCGAATGATTGACAGCAACGATCATTACCGATTGTGATCCTCCATAAACATCGTCACATAATAGTATCTGTTATGGTTTCAGTCCCGGGGGGGGATGATTCGGTTGCTCACTAGAGATCTGAGCATGTGTGACCAACCCAACAGCCAATCGGTGGTGCATGCTGGGACAAAAAGGATCATTACAGAAACGGAAGTGGCAGCTCACTACTGACCACAGCAAAGGGTATGAAACAATTGGTTTTATAGTAACCTAGGTAGGTGTATACATAAGGATTATTTTCCACAGAGAAAAAGTTCAGGGGTTCTGATCTGTGACACTTTTTAAAGTTCCTCATAAAGGGGTAGATTGAACTCCATGTTAAGTTCCATTACAGGTGTCATACATCCCACCCACCACACCAGAGAGCCCTAAGTGACCTTGACTAGGCCGCTTGCAACCTGCGTTTCGGACAGACCTGTTAGGAATGTTTCTAAACCAAAAATATACCTGTGTAAATTCAGTCAAATATATTAATACTATAAGGCCACCAGTAACTTTCTCAACCTTCCTCCACCTCTGTACCTCTGGTTCAGGCATGCTCAGTTAGTTCGTGTTTAGTGGAAATGAAATGACACTATTGTCTGGCCAGTGCTTATAAATGGTGCGGGACAAGATCCAAAATAACATCATCGCGCGATACTGCCACTTTTGTAACTATTAGAAAGTACTAACAAGTGGTCTATTATTTAACAATGCCATCGCGTATTGATCAATATGGTTGTGGATATAAATATGCCCCATGACCCCCCTTTCTAGTGAGAAGTACAAGGAAGAATTCCATGATAAACATTACATCACGGGTGGTCGATTGATCTTCCGTGACAGATACTTTCGATTTTTCGATTTCAATTGTTACGTCCTTATAAAACACGAAAAACAATATTTTCTCCCACTTGCTCCTGTCTACAAACTCGAGAGGACAGAATCAATAAATGAATTCAGACAAATGACAAGAATGGGTTAGGTTGTATGGCTACAGTCTGCGAGCAATAGGACAATATAAGGGCCTATTGTGATTGGACTGAGACAGGATTATTTCCCAGAACCCTCTACGAACAAAATCAATAACAGAATATTTACAAGCATATAAATAATATTTCTAGAGTTCCCTCTATAAAAGCCCTTAGTGACATTATCCCAACTAATAATACAGACGTTAAAAACAAATTCTACTTTAGACAAGTTCCGTTTAACCCTTACGCTTCCAGGGGCTGTAAAGGGACAACACTTCTTTCCATACAGGAGAGTATTTTTGACAGATATTCTCCAGAGCAAAAACGCTTAATGGTAAAATTGACCCCACGTTCCAGGCATTCCAGACAAACCTAACATTAAACACAGAGACCATAAATTGAAAAATGTCATTGCGGAATTACCAACCTGCATGTTCTAACAGGGTAGAAATAGACTGTAACATGAAAACTGGAGAAAAAAAATATCCTAAATCCTGCAAATTGCATTTCTAATAATTCCCCTCTGATGGCAACATAGCCTCAGGCAGATCTAGTTTTATACACTTTATAATGGTTGGGTGGCAGCGCAAACATTGTAACTAGAGATGTAATGGGGTCCTGAATAAACACAGTTTCGAATCCGAATCTGAGGTTTCGAAGTCCCGATTAAACTTCGGAAACTCCGAATTTATGAGAAAACGGATTTTTTTTTGAATTTTCGATTTTTATCGAAAATCGAAAGTACAATATCGAAAACGAAAGTAGACGATTTCGAAAATCCGAAAGTAGACGATTTTCGAAAACACGGCAACTTTCGACAACGATCGAATTCAACAGTTCGACATCCTCTAATATTAGATTACAAAAAAAGTGCAGCACAAATGTAAACAGGTAAATAAAGTAATATATACGAAATAATTGAAAAACATCCATAATAGGAAAAGAGTATATATTAGATAGCTATATATCATGATAGAACTATATATATATATAATAATATAAACACATTCGGTAATGCTTACAGGAACCACCCTTCCCACTCAACCAAAGATTGGCAATAGTTAGAAAGCGAGAGTAAGACAACCTGATTCCTGCCTGATGTACTGTCTGCTTCCTGGGTTTCTTCCATATTGCAAATCTGTCGTCATGGACTGTGACGATGAATCACAGCCATGACTTGAATGCTATTCCCCTAGATGGCCTGATCTGAGCCTGTGGCGAGCTTGTAAAACAGTTGAGAGTTTGAATAGGGGGCGGAAACCTTGCCGTTTTTGCCTAATTTAAACATACATACATCATTGCTCTCTATTATAATAGTCTCATATCCTTTACTACTTGACCACAAACACCGAGTTTTTGAAGAGGTTTTGAATTTCTCAAATTTTGGTTTCAAACGTCATTCTGAAAGAGACATTGATAAAACCCATTTATATACAGATTAATACACTGTACAGGGTGAAATGATCACTAATAGCAATAGACTATCGTTACTTTTAATGAAATGACCTAATATTAGGTGGTTTGTCTATTTGTCATTAATGTAGCAGAATCTGGGGAGAAACGTGTACAATAACAAGGAGCTCTGGTTACGACATTAAACGATCACAATCGGAGTTCATTGTACCAGAATTAGCAAAAGCCAGGAAAAGCAAGCAGTTGTGGGAATCTCAATCACATTGATATTTCTTTTATGGTACGGAGGTTAGTGTGGGACCATTGACAAACATTTTATGGTGACTCAGGATTCACTCGTTTACAGGTTGTCTCGTAATTATTTCGCCATTATCTGTCATGTGTATGGGATACCTGGAACTATTACTTTGGCTTCTTTAGGAGTACAACCATCTCTGCCTTTTCCCTGTAACGATTTTGCCAAGATGTGTATTCTAGTTTTCTCAAACAGATTTTTCTATTGATTCCAATGCAGAAGGACCAAAAATAACGAGGGACTGAATGGTGTGAAGTTGGGTAATGGCTCTGTCTGTTCTCACGGCGAGCTAATTTCAGGTCTTACCTTTACTGTCCAATCTAAGGGTAGTGGCAAATGGCAGTTAAATTCAGCTAGGCAGGGGGGAATGTCATTTGGGCATTTGCTATGCATTCTCCGAAAAGCCTGCAACAGCGTAACAAGCAACGACATTAATCCCGATTAGCACAGGTTTTTTTATAGGGAATTCACTCAAAGAGAAATAAGATGGCAGCTCCCTCCCTTTGGTCTTTGACTGAAAAGGAATGTTTTGTAAACCAAATGAGCTTAACCTCATTACTGTACTGCTAAGGGAAACACTATGGTCAGCTCCCACGCAGATGCGATAAATATACAGAGAAGGAATGTTCGTACAAAATAAGCTATACCCCCTCATACTGTACTGTTATAAGGAAACACTATGGCAGCTACCACCCATATGTATAAATTATACAGAGAAGAATGTTCTGTACACACAATAAGCTATACCCTCATAATGTAATGTCGGAAGGGAAACAATATGGACAGCTCCACCCATATGTATATATATAAATTATACAGAGAAGGAAATGTTCGGTTACACACATAAGCTATACCCTCATACGTTACTGTCTAAGGGAAGCACTATGGCAGCTCCCACCCATATGTATAAATATACAGAGAAGGAATGTTCTGTACACACAATAAAGATATACATACCATTCTGTATGGCTAAGGGGAAACATATGTACGCTCCCACCCATGATGGATAAAGCAACAATATACAGAGAAGGAAGGTTTGTACATACAGTTAGCTTATACCCTCATACGGTACTTGTCTAAGGAAAAACAATATGCAAGCTCCCACCCAATGTGATAAATATAAAGAGAAGGAATGTTCTAGACACAATAAGCTATAACCTCATATTGTACTGTCTAAGGGAAAAAAATATGGCAGCTCCCACCCATAGGTATGAAAATATTACAGAGAAGGAATGTTCTGTCACACAAAAGCTATACCATTCATACTGTACGTCTAAGGGAAAACATATGGCAGCTCCCACCCATATGTTAAATATACAGAGAAGGAAGTTATGTACACACAATAATCGATACCCTCATACTGTACGGTCTAGGGAAAACAATATGGCAGCTCCCACCCAATGTAAAATATACAGAGAAGGGAATTTTCTGTACACACCAATAATCTATACCATCATACTGTACTGTCTAGGGAAACAATATAGCAGCTCCCACCCATATGTATAAATATAAATATACAGAGAAGGAATGTTCTGTACACCACAATAATCTATACCCTCATACTGTACTGTCAAGGAAATCATTATGGCAGCTCCCCACCTATATGTATAAATATTAAGAGAAGGAATGTTGTAACAATACTCGCATACCCTCATACTTACTGTCTAAGGAAACACTATGGCATCTCCCACCCATATGTAAAAGTATATAGAGAAGGAATGTTCTTGTAAACACAATAAGCGATACCCTCAGATTGTACTGTCTAAGGAAACAATATGGCGCTCCCACAAATATGTAAAATAACAGAGAAGGAATGTTCTGTACACACCATTACGCTATTACCCTCTACTGTACTTGTCTAAGGGAACATATGGCAGCTCCCACCCATATGTTAATATAACTATACAGAGAGGAAATGTTCTGGTAAACGCAATAAGCATTACCCTATACTGTACTGTCTTAAGGAAACAATAAGGCAGCTACCACCCATATGTATAAATATAATAGACAGAGACGGAAGTCTTGTAAACACAAGCAGCGATACCCTCACTACTGTAACTGTCTAAGGAAACAATTGGCAGCTCCCACCCATAGTAAAATATACATATACAGAGAAGGAAATGTCTGTAAACGCAATAAGCTATACCCTCATACGTACGTCTAAGGGGAAAACAATATGGCAGCTCCCAACCATATGTATTAAATATAATTATACAGAGGAAGGTAATGTTCTGGTAAACACAATAAGCTATTACCCTCTACTGTACTGTCTAAGGGAAAACAATATGGGCAGCTCCCACCCATAGTAAAAAGTATATAGAGAAGGGAATGTTTGACACACCAATAAGCTATAGCCTCATATTGTACTTTAAGGGAAAAGAGGAAACAATATGGCAGCTCCCAACCATATGTATAAATATAATTATACAGAGAAGGAATGTTATGTAACACAATAAGCTATACCCTCATACTGTTAGTCTTCTAAGAGAAACCAATATGGCAGCTCCCACCAATGTTAAATATAAATATACAGAGGAAGGAAATTTTTGTTCTGTAAACGCAATAAGCTATACCCTCAACTGTACTGTCTAAGGGAAACAATATGGAGATCCCACCATATGTATAAATATAATTATACAGAGAAGGAATGTTCTGTAAACCAACAATCAGCTATACCCTCATATGTATGTCTAAGGGAACAATATGGCAGCTCCCACCCATATGTATAACTATTAAATATTACAGAGAAGGAATGTTCTGTAAACGCAATAAGCTAGACCCTTGTCATACGTACTGTCTAAGGGAAACACAATTATGGCAGTCCACCATATGTTATAAATATAATTATACAGAGAAGGAATGTTCTGGTAAACACAATATCAGCTCTATACCCTCATACTGTACTGTCTAAGGGAAACAAGTATGGCAGATCCCACCCCTATGGCAAGGTATATAGAGAAGGAATGTTTGTACACACACAATAGCTATTAGCCTCATATTGTACTGTCTAAGGGAAAAAACAATAGGCAGCTCACCCATATGTATAAATATAATTATACAGAGAAGAATGTTCTGACACCAATAAGCTCTACCCCATACTGTACGTCTAGAGAACATATGGCAGCTCCCACCATATGTATAATATAAATATTACAGAGAAGGAATGTTCTTTACACACAATAGCTATACCCTAACTGTACTGTCTAAGGAAAAAAATTGGGCAGCACCACACATATGTATAAATATAATTTACAGAGATGGAATGTTCTGTAACACAATAAAGCTCTACACTCATTCTGTACTCTCTAGGGAAAACCAATATGGACAGATCCACCCATATGTTATAAATTAATATAACAGAGAAGGAATGTTCTCGTAAACACAATAAGCTAACACTCATTCTGTACTCTAAGGGGAAACAATATGGCAGCTCCCACCCCTATGTATACAATATAAGTATACAGAGAATTGGAATGTTCTGGAAACACAATAAGCTATACACTCATAATGTATTGTCCTAAGGGGAAAAACAATTACTGGCAGCTCCCACCCATATGTATAAAATAATTATACAGAGAAGGATGGTCTGTACAACACCAAATAAGCTATACCCTCATATGTATTGTCTAAGGGAGGAAACAATATGCAGCTCCCACCCATATGTATAAATACTACAGAGAAGGAAGTTCTGTAAATTACAATAAGAATAAACTCATTTTGTACTGTCTAAGGGAAAACAATTGCAGCTTCCCACCATATGTATAAATAAATTACAGATAAGGAATGTTCTGTACACACAATAAGCTATACCTCATTTCGTACTGTCTAAGGGAAACAATATGGCAGTTCCCACCCATATGTATAAAATCTAGAGAAGAGACATGTTCTGTTACACACAATAAGCTATACCCCATACTGTACTGTCAAGGGAAACAATCGGCAGCTCCCACCCATATGATAAATGATAGAGAAGGAATGTTCTGTACACACAAGAAGCTATACCATCCATACTGTACTGTCTAAGGGAAACAACATATGGCAGTCCCACCCATATTGGCAGAAATTATATTATACAGAGCAGAATGTCTGTTGTAAACACAAAAGCTATACCCTCATACGCATGTCTAAGAGAAAACAATATGGAGATCCCCACCCATGTGAAAATATAAATATACAGAGCAGGGAATGTTAGTGTACATACAATAAGCCTATACCCTCATTCTGTACTGTCTAAGGGAAACAATATGCAGCGCCCACCCCAGATGTATAATAAATATACAGAGTATAGAATGTTCTGTAAACACAATAAGCTATACCCTCATATTGATATGTCTAAGGGAAACAGATGGCAGCTCCCACCCAAAGATCAAATAAATATACAGAGAAGGAATGTTCTGTAAACACAATAAACTATACAATCATTCTGTCTCTCTAAGGGAAACACTATGGCAGCTCCCACCCATATGTATTAAAATAAACTATACAGAGAGGGAATGTACCTGTACACCACAATAAGCTATACCCTCATTCTGTACTGTCTAAGGAACACATATGGCAGCTCCCACCCAGATGTAAAAGTATATATAAAGGGAATGTTCTTTACACACAATAGCTATACCCTAATTACGTTACGTATAGGGAAACAATATGGCAGCTCCACCCATATGTATAAATATAATACACAGAGAAGGAATGTTCGTACATAAAATAAGCTATACCCTCATTTTGTATGTCTAAGGGAAAACCAAGATGGCAGCTCCCACCCATATGTATAAATATAAAGAGAAGGAATGTTCTGTACATACAATAAGCTATACCCTAATACGTAATGTCTCATGGGAACCATATGCAGCTCCCACCCATATGTATAAATATAAATATACAGAGAAAGGAAGTTCTGTACATACAATAAGCTATACCCCTTCATTGACGTAATGTCTAAGGGAAACACTAGGCAGCTCCACACCCATAGATAAATATTAAATATACAGAGAAGGAATGTTCTGACATACCAAATAAGTATATATCTCATACTTGTACTAGTCTAGGGAAAACCAATATTGCAGCTCCCCACCCATATGTATAAATATACAGAGAAGGAATGTTGTTTACACACAATAGCTATACCCTCATATTGTACTGTCTAAGGGGAACAATATGGCACGCCAACCCATATGTAGAAAATATAAATATTACAGTGAGGAATGGCGGTCATAACGCTTAAGGGACTTACTGAGGATTTTTTCCATGTCGACGCACTTCTGGATTTTCTCTGAAATCTGCCGTATAGTTTCTAGTTCTCATTTATCTGCAACAAAAACCCCCCATAATATCATGATCATGTCACTGTGATTATGGATACATCTTAAAGGGGAAACTGTGGTTCAAAAATTCTGGAGGTAAATTGACAGGAATTGCTCTCCTGAGAATTTTTTGCATTTATTGACTTTGTTATTTTGCATTAGTAAGTTTGAAGATATTATATTTTTGTGTGTGATATGGCAGCAGCATCACCAGGGTCCCTGCCACTTCCTGTCTGAAAACCATGTATGACAATTATTAATCTGCCCTGTGTCTCATCCTCCCCTTGCAGCCCCCCTTCTCTTGGACCCCATGGCCCCTACATTGCAGGCCCACCCATGTTTGCCCGCCCACTTTGGTTCTCACTTTGTTCTCCCTGGACCTGAAAAGCTGTTCACAGAGTTTTCGGTGGGGGGGGGGCGTCGAGTGGCCCACAGTACCTGTGAGCGGGTGAGGCCATGGCACAGCAAGTGTGGGCGGGCATGGCACCCGCAAGGTGGGGTGCTTTTTCACCGAAGGCTGATCCCCCGCCACAGCGCCACCACATCATGCACGCAATCGTGGGTTTTAGCGTCACTCGTGAGCGATTCTTGCGTGACACACGTTGTCCGTGTTTGCGCATGATTTGTAATTTAACATTATTATAAAAAAAGCATTGCAGTGGGCCAAAAAAAGGTGACCGCCAAAACAGACACGGTTTGTGCATGAAATTGCCAGGAAAATTTTGCATTCCACGATTTCTGTCTAACCAAAATCACATGCGCAATCGCAAGCGAAAACGCATGCGCAAACGTGCAAAAAAACTTTATTTGGGAATTATAACTGACAGGTTTTAAAGCTCCTCCCCATCCGTCACACATTGTTCTCAATGTCAGAGATGGGAAGAAATTGTCAGTGACCCAATGATGTGGGAGAGACAGAAAAAGTAAAATTCCTTACTAAGCTGAGGGCCACAGTGCAAGCACAGGAAATCGCGCACAAAAATCAGCTGAGCGTTGTGAGTTTGCATTAGTGGTGCGCTTGCGTTGCCACTTTTGAGGGTGTTCCGTTCTGGAAACTGCATGCCTTAAAGCACAAAAATGAGTGACGCAGGCGTTACCAAAAACGCCATGGTACGCGCATCGCGAAATCACAGGAATTTTCACACCCCGCGATTCCATTGTAGCGGGGAAATCGCATGGCGCAAATATGTGAACGCAAAACACTGTGCGCAAAGCACGAAAAAACGAACTATGTGGCCTAGCCCTAAAGGGCCCATACACATGTCGGTTATTAATACAATCTAGAGAATCAAAAGGGGCCCGGATACTCTGGGTCGGAGCGTATAAGGACCAATTCTGGGTTCAATCCATTTCACTACCTCTATGAACTGAACCAGTCCAAGCTCTCCCATCTGTTCAACAAAGAGGAAATAATCCAGTTGTCTTTGATGTGAACCCTAACCAGATTGCATCAAATCGCTGCGGAAACCGACGCCATGATGGCGGAAACAAAAGGCCCAAACTCGCAGGGATTAAAAAATAATCTGTAAAAATGAAATTGTCGCAACACACAATGGGGGGTATTTAGAAAGCTTCGTATGTACGGGCCGCTACGCTTATGAATGTATGCGCCATCATACACCAGAAATGGTCGTTAATGGTGGAGATCGGTCATTAACATGAATCGTTATTTAACAATACAGTGTTGTAGTGGCGGTTGTTAATTGCGATTGGGCGGTACTTACATAGGGTCGTCCCTGTAGCGTTCAAGGCGCTTAGGAACAGGCCCAGAAATAGTATTCATAACATTGTCATTGTTTTATAACCGCGTCACCACCATGTCACTTAACCTTATAACGTGCAGAATAAAACGGCGATCATGATCCACAGTTCTAGATCATCCAAACGGTTCCACACAGGTTCCAACGTTCCAATGGGGCCAAGTGTACTAGGTTCCCATGACAACCGCTTCATTGGGGGCGGCCGTCTAGCGTCATCAATCATTTTCTTTTTTGAGTTAATAATGACAATGCACAGGTCCCGGTCTCCCGGTGGACTCCACAGCCATTCCCCAGGAAAACAAAGTAACAGTAAGAAATACATGTAACTAAACCACAGGAGTCAGGATGAGTAAGGTAGGGCCACATAGAGCGCATGTTCCCTGATGTACGAGAATGCGTTGGCGTGCGTCGTTGATTGCGATCACCCAGTGCTTCCGCAATCGGAGATCATTCGATTTTGCGCCACAGAAATGCGGCACACAGGCGCTGCGATTTAAGAATGCAATCCCAGCGCTCCTAGCACACTAGTGGGGCCAACATTCAACTGGGCCAAATCTATTGCGCGCTTTTAAAAGCGCAGATCGGATCGTTATAAAACGCTTCGGTGTGGCCAGCCCTTAAGATTCGTAAAGGATTATAGAGTATGAGATGTAGTCGGGCCCTGGTCTCAGTATGTCACGGGGACCCCAATACACCTGTCTGATACTAAGCGGGTCCACACAAGTAGGGATGGCATTAGAACGTCGAACTCGAAACACGGAGGTTCTGAGCCCGAACGTTAGAGTTAGAAACGGAACCCGGACTCTCGAAAATGTTCGGACTGAGAGACTTGATATTTCCCGGACTTTAGATGATTTATCGAATAGTATGTTGAACGTTCGATCCAGCGAGTGAAAATGTACATGGTATCTAGGATGCGAACATCGAATCGGCGAGTAAAGTCTCCATTACAGCCTATACGCGAGATAGAATATCTGCGAGAAATCGTCATGTTACCCGGAACGTTCGAAAACGCGAAGCTCGAAAGGTAGCGCGCGTGAGAGTAAAAACGATTTTACGAGAAGGTCCTGGATATTGGAAACATGATCCCCAGACATTTCCCCGGTACCACAGCCATTTACATTAAGTTACCATTAATATTTTAGTTGGATTTGACTAGAACTTTTCGAAAAACTATTGCCTACCATAGACTTTAATGGGTCCGTTTTCGAACTTTCGAACTTTTTACCAATAGTTCGAAAACGGACCGAACTGTCAATTAGTTTTGACCAATCTCTACACACACAAGCAGATTTTTCGCCAAACGACCGATTTTTCTCTCTTGCTATTGGAAATATTTTTTAGCTTGTTTTGATGAGATAAAAACCAAGTTGGAACGTTGGCAAGTAGCAGAAGTACGGTCACGCCGTGTAGGTATTTCGGCAGAGGTCCACGGTCCGTCAGTTATTAGAGAGATCACGTCAAAACCTTGTCCTGGGGGACTCAGGCCAGTCTTGATACCAACTAACACGGAATGAGGGATGAAACGGGGAAGGCAAGAACCCATCACGAAATGTGGTTGTTGCGGCTGAAAATTGGATAGTGTATTGAAGAGGCAGGCAAATGTTTGCGGGCGAGGCACTACCTACTAATATTTCCTGAAAAAACATGCAAGGAAGGAGGAAGTTTCATACTCCTATATAAAAAGTACTTTTGGTAAAGTTTCCCTTTAAATTTTCAGGTACGAAAAAAAGGGGACAGAAATAGTCAAACAAGTTTAAGTACAAATGAGAGAAGAGGAGGAAAAGTATTACGCCTCATACACAGCGTCGGATAATTGTCGTTACGATGCGCCAATGAAAAAGTCAACCGCACAAATTCACGAAAATCGATAGCCAAAGACCAACGACGGTCAACTATTGGCGGCTTCACCGACAATCGCCGGCGGATTGTTCTCGAATTATGGTATATTGTACTTAAAATATAAAAAGGCGAGGCTATGCTGTTAATCTATTGCGCGATGGTACAAACATTACGTACGTACGAACGTCTATATCTAACGACTATCGTCGGTGATCTTGTCGCTGTGTGTACAGATGTCGTGTTCCAATTATGGGATAACGACAATGAAGTGTTAAAAGTTGTCGGCCTGCATCGTAGAAATGATCCCAAGTGTGTAGGAGGCCTATAGGACTTGGGAAGTTCACAAATCCCTCATGGTTTCTTTGCTCAGCGATGTGGTGCGATTCTGTTTGTTTGCGTTTGCAGTGCGTTTTGAGCATGTGTGATTGCCATTTGTCCGTATGAAACGCCAGGTAAGCGACACCAAAAAATGGGAAAGCATGCGTTATCAAAAACACAAACGTATACAAAGCGGAAATGCGGTGAATGTTCTATAAAAAAACGCATGCGCAAAGCGACTGCAAAACAGTGTGTGCAAACGCGTGAAAAATGCGCTAGTGTGACCTACCCTTCTTAAAGGAGAAATAAAAGCTTAAATGTATAAATGATTAATCGATAGAAATGATACAGTATACGAAAACGGAGAGCTTTATTGCACCAGAATAAAATATTGTAGCAGCTGTTGACGGAAGTTTTCCTTCGGAAGTTAGTGTCTACTAGTAGGCCGCCATCTTTATTGGAGAAAGAAGGGTGTGGTGTGTATGTGGGCAGAGGGAATATAGGGGGGGGGGGGGAGGGGGGGGGGAAGAGCAGAGTTGGGGCTTTCCTTCTCAGGGCGGCCCCCCTGTGTTCGCCTAGAAAAGCAGGGCAGGTTAAAAAAGAAAAGGAAAATCCGTCTTGCAATTACTGCAATTACGCCACTAGGTGCACAGCATGGGAGTTAAGTGTTCCAAGAAGGAGAAAGGGGGTGAGGCCGGCACCTGGGAAAGGAGCTGAGTGGACAGTAACTAGTAATAGAAAGAAAATTGTACAGGGGACAGAGTTCCACGCACATATTCCACAACTGGCAGTGGGTGCAACCCATCAGGATGGTTGGGTTTAAAGTTGGGGCTCTTAAAACACAGGACAAATGTCTGGGGGGTTGAGTTGAAGTATATTATGTAGCTGCCTTGGCACGGTTATAGTGGGGGGAGGGAATGTGGGAGAATGTGGGAAACGTAAGCCAGGGGCGAAAGAAATTTGTTAAGTTTAGTTAGTAAACCATTTCTGTTATGTATGTGTGTGTGGTGTGAGCGTGTGATCTGGATAAGTGGTGTGTTGTTATCGGTGTTGAGTAAAGGCTGGTACACCTGACAATCCCTTCCTCCTGACGACACATTCAAGGCTTTCGACCCGTCGGCAGGAGGAGGGGAAGGAAACGACTGTTGGTCGCGGGAAAAGGAAAAAAAAAGCAGCTGCGTCCGACAGGGAGCAGGATGAGCGGGTGTGGTTTATAGAGAACGCCCGATCGGTGTGATTGGTTGGGATTTTCCTACATGGTCCGATCGTGTGTCGAATTATTGTATTGTGGGACCTAGCTTAAGTGTATCTGTGTGTAAGTGGTATGTATCGTGTGTGTGTCTGTAATCGGTGTGTGTCTGTATCGTGTGTAAGTGTGTTGTATCTGTGGTGTGTCGGATCGGGTGTAAATGTGCTGTATTGTGTGTTGTCTGTATCTGGTGGGCTATAGTCTGTATCGTGTGTAGTGTGTCGTGTGTAAGGTTGTCTGTAGTGTGTGTGTCTGATCTGTGTGTGTTGGCTGTATCGTGTGTAAGTGTGTTCTGTATCTGTGGTGTAAAGGTGTGTCTGTATCTGTGTGTGTGTCTGGATATGTGTTCGTGTCGGTATCGTGTGGTAAGGGTGTCGTATCGATGTTGGAAGTGGTCGTATCTGTGTGTAAGGGGTGTATCGGTGCTGTGTAAGTGGTCTGTATCTGTGTGTGAAGGTGTCTATATATGTGTAAGGTTGTCTGTATCTGTATGTATGTGGGTGTCTGTTTATCTGTGTGTAAAGTGTGTGGATCGTGTGTAAGTGTTCTGTAGCTGTGTGGAGTGGGGGTCTGTCTGGGGTGTGAGAGTGTCTGTATCTCTATTAAGGTGGTCTGTGATCTGTGTTTTGCCAACATTGTTGCATTATTATGCATGTAAGGGTATCTGTATGCTGCGTCGATTATGTATGTGTCTTATATGTTTAGTCTGTATTGAAGGGCATATTTAATGTTTTTTAGTAAACCCCCACTAGCACCAGCCAGGGTAAGTCCACAAACCACTTCAACAAAACATCGGGTCACCTTCACATGCCACACAAACTCCATGCTGTCTGCCATTAGACCCAATTCAAAGTTTGTGTTGCAAGTGTGTAAAAAACCCTAGGAACACCCCCGGTGTGGCAGCAGAGTAAAGGGTGTCCAGGGCGGTGGAGGTTGCTGGTGCATTGCGGGGGTGGTGTGGGGTGGTATCGGTGAGTGTGGGAGACCCCCCGAATCCAGGAGACTTCCCACGAATGGGGGAAGGGTGGAAACTTATTAATTTTTATCCCAGTTTGATACTCTGTAGTGTATCGTATACAAGCGCTGCAGTGACCCAAGTGGAGCTTTAATAAATAAACAATAATACATACTGATAATAATCTGTTTGTTAGACTGTACAGCGACCTTCCTCCACCTCTGTACCTCTGGTTCAGGCATGCTCAGTTAGTTCTGTTTAGTTGAAATGACACTATTGTCATAGGCCAGTGCATTATTAGAATGGGGCGGGCAAGATCCAAAATAACACTCATCGCGGCGATACTGCACTTTTGCTAACATTATAAAGTACTAATACAGTGTCATTATTTAACAATGCCATCCGTATTGATCAATATGGTTGGTATATAAATATGCCCCATACCCCCCTTTCTATGTGAGAAGTACAAGGAAGAATAATCATGATATAACATTACATTCACGGGGGAGAAAAATATTGTTTTTTCGTGTTTTATAAGGACGAACAATTGAAATCGAAAAATCGAAAGTATCTGTAACGGTAAGATTCAAATCGTCCTGTGAGAAGTACAAGGAAGAATAATCATGATATAACATTACATTCACGAGGGACGATTGATCTTACCAGTTACAGATACTTTCAATTTTCGATTTCAAGTGTTCGTCCTTATAAAACACGAAAAAAACAATATTTTTCTCCCATTGCTCCTGTCAAACAAAACAGAGAGGACAGAATCAAGTAAATGAATTGCAGACAAATGACATAGAATGGGTTAGTTTATGGCTACAGGTCTGCGAGCAATAGGACATTATAAGGCCTATTGTGATTGGCTGAGACAGATTATTTCCCAGAACCCTCTAGAACAAATCAATAGACAGAATATTTACAGCATTATAATATATATTTCTAGAGTTCCCTCTATAAAAGCCCCATTAGTGACATTATCCCCTAAATAAATACAGACTTTAAAAATCAAATTTCTATTTAGAAATTTCCGTTTAACCCTTACGCTTCCAGGGTCTTGTAAAGGGGAGACCACTTCTTTCCATATCAGGAGAGTATTTTTTGCAGATATTCTCCAGAGCAAACGCTCTAATGGTAAAATTGCCCCAACGTCCAGGATTCCAGACAGAAACCTAAATTAAAACAGGAGACCATAATAAATCAATGCGGAATTACAACCTGCTGTTCTAACAGGGGTAGAATAGACTGTAACAGTGAAACTGGAGAAAAAAAAATCCCTAAATCCTGCAAAATTTGCATTCTAATAATTCACCTCTAGATGGCAACATAGCCCTAGGCTAGATCTAGTTTTATACATTTATATAGTTGGGTAGGCAGCTGAAACGGTGAAAAAAAAAATATCCCTAAATCCCTGCAAAATTTGCATTCTAAAATTCACCTCTAGATGGCCACATAGCACTAGGGCTAGATCTAGTTTTTATACTATTTATGATAGTTGGGTCAGGCAGCGCTAGCGCCTATACCTTGTAACTAGCGATGTAATGTGTCTGAATAGATAGAACCCAGTTCGAATCGAATTGAGGGTTCGAAGTCCCGATTAAACCTTCGGAAACTCCCGAATTTCTGAGAAACGGATTTAATTTTTTTTGAAAGTTTTCGATTTTATCGAAAATCGAAAAGTAGACAATGATCGAAAATCCGAAAGTAGACGAGTTTTTCGAAACATTCGAAGTAAGACGATTTCGACACACGAACTTTCGAAAACGGGGGATCGAAATTTTCAACAGTTTCGAACATCTCTAATATTAAAGATTACAAAAAAAAGTGCAAGCAAATTTTAATAATTAGTAACAGGTAATATAATAAAAGAATATGATACCGAAATAAGTAACAAAATCCCATAAATAGGAAAAGAGTATATATATAATATTTAGATATATAGATATATAGTAGTATTCTATATATATATATAATATATATTACCACATTAGGTAATGTTACAGGTAAACCACCCTTCCACCACCCAAAATTGTTGCAATAGTAGAAGCTGAGATGTAAGGGACTAACTGAATTTCATGCCTGATGTACTGTCGGCTTTCTGGTTCTCCATTTAGCAAAAACTGTCAGTCATGGATGTGACAATGACATCACAGACCAGGACTGAATGCTATATTTCCCACGGCCTGATTCTGTGAGCATGTGCGAGCTTGTAAAACAGATTGGAGAGTTTGAATAGGGGGGGAGGAGGAAACTTGCCGTTTTTGGGTTTTTGCTATTTAAACATAATCACTTGCTCTCTCTTATAATTAGTCTCATATCATTTACTTACTTTGAAACAAAACACCGAGTTTTGGAAGTCTCAAATTTCGGTTCAAAAACTCCTTTGGGAAACTGACATTGATATGATAATAACCCATTATATACAGATTAATACACTGTACAGGGTGAAATGATCACTAATAGCACTAGACTATTGTGTACTTTTAATGATAATGACCTAATATTAGGTGTTTTGTATAATTTGTCATTTAAATGTAGCAGAATGTGTTACAATAACAAGGATCTCTGGTTACGACATTAAACGATCACAATCGGGTCCATTGTACCCAGAATTTAGCAAAGCCAGGAAAAGCAGCAGTGTGGGCATCTCAATACATTGAATATTTCTATTCTTATTGGTACGGAGGTTAGTGTGGACATTGACAATACATTTTATGGTTACTCAGGATTTACTCCGTTTACATGGTGTCTCGCCATTATTTCGCCATTATCTGTTCTGTGTATGGGATACCTGGAATATTATTTTGGCTTCCTTTAGGATAAGAACCATCTCTGCCTTTTCCCTGTAAAGCTTTTCCAAGATGTTTATTTTCTCGTTTTTCTCCAACAGACGTTTTTCTATTGATTCCAACTGCAGGAAGGACCAAAATAACGAGGACTGAATGGTAAAGTTGGGTCATGCTTACTGGTCTGTTCTCACTGTGAGCTAATTCAGGTTCTTACCTTACTGTCCAAATCTAAGGGTAGTGGCAAATGGCAGTAAAATTCAGCAGGGGGAATGTTCATTTGGGCCTTTGCTATGCATTCGCCGAAAAAGCCTGCAACAGCGTAACAAGAAACGACATTAATCCCATTAGCACAGTTTTTTTCTAGGAATTACTCAAAGAGAAATAATATGGCAGCTCCCTCCCTTTTGTCTTACTGAAAAGGAATGTTTTGTACACAATATGAGCTATAACCTCATACTGGGTGTTGTTGAGAGAGTATGTAATTTTGCCCCAACCAATCAGATCTTATATAACATTGAAAGCTAAATATCTGTTGTGTTGGGGCCAAATAGCACCATTTAAACGATAACGAACTTTATTGTATACCCTGATTATATAGGAAGAAACATTCAGGGCTGTGTAAGCACCGATCTTTGAACAATGACAGACAGAACCCATCTTTGAAGATTGTGACAGTGTGTATCCATTGTGGCCCTTTAAACCTTATCAAAAGGAAACCCATGCATTGAACAATATTTTGGCCTTTGTTTGACCTTAGGGAGGCTGGGAAAGAGCAGAAAAAGACTGTTGATTCGAAGGATCAATAGAGAGTAACAAAATTGAAAGACCCAATTTGCTTCGTCGATTGCAACGTTCAGGATCTACAGATCGTCTGGGACAAGTGGATCCCTGGATGACATTACCCAAGTGAGGTGAATTTGCCATTTTTAGCATAAAAACTGGTCAGTGAGAACAAACGGCAGGGCTAGAAATAGCCAAGTAGGATCAACCAAACCAATTGCGAAAGTTAGGGTGGCGACGCTATATTGGGCATTTTTAGAATTAGTGGAAGCCCACGGTACCCCGTGTACTATCGGGTTAGTTGGGTCTTCGCCCTGGCCCCCCCCAAAAAAGAGACGCGTAGCCTATTCAATATATGTTTATGGCGCAAAACTTAATGCCTGTTAGGTCGTAGGGCCGTTGTAGAAAGGCAAAGCGACGTCCTTACCTGACGTGTACGTCTCACAACAGTCGTTAAAGGTAATTCCCCTCATGGTGAGCTTCTAATAACCAACTGGATTGGTTGGAAATTGGTCGGTGTGGGCCAATCACGGGTCTGGATTTTCTGCTACTGGGACCAAACTTTGGTTTGGATACAATAGTGGATATGTTGGCCAGTTATGAATGTATCATCCTTTTGAAAACAATCCAAGATATAGAATATAAAGGCATTTCCACACTTTAACGGGGAAGTTCAGTGGCCTAAAACATACTACTTAAGGAAAAAAGAGCAGTATTTTCCATCTTATGACACTATAGACGGACTTAAACTAACAAGGAGATTCAATAAAGTTCTTATTCATAAAATGGTGCTAATTTTGCCCCAACCAACAGAACTGGTATTTAATTTGAAAGCTAACATCTGATTGTTGTGGGCAAAATTGGCACCCATTTTAACAATAAGAAACTTTTAGTGAAATCTCCCTGTTTGAGTTTCTAAAATATAATTATATTTTCTACTGAACTTTAACTTAAAACAAAACAAAAAAACCAGTTTACCAGTTACCTCCCCCAATCCACAACTGATAACTTATTGTTCCCATTCTGAGTAGCTTGGCTCCTCCCTCCAGCTGTCAATCAAGGGCTGTAAATTCTGACATGGCACAACCAATGATTGACGTGCTTGTTTTCACCTGCTGCCCTCTCTTATCGCGCACATTCTTCAGCTTATAAAAAGCTCATTGAACCAGCAGGGAGTGGGTGGCAGATACTTTAACACAACTTTCATTTAAATACTGGTAAAAAAGATAACTGACAGTCGCCGGTGTATCATATAGGAAATTCTGAAATAAAACTATGATGAAGCTTTGACATTCAGATCTTTAATTTTGCAGCTGGAAACAGAAAGTGGTGAGCCTGACATCCAATGCCAATGGTCTTATGAGTCGAGATGAGGGGAGAATTCAGATAGACACAGGCAGCTTCCAGCTGATGTTGTGGTAAATGGGAAGGGGGTTTTTGTAACATGTGGGAACCCAAAACCATAGAAATGCTCTGTAATGGAGCTTTGTAAAGAGAACTGCCACACCTGTAAGGATAAAATGGCCGGTATGTATGACACAGATACATATATGCACTTTATACAGGCGCTATGTGTGTGCTGTGTTATTGGCCACTTTTTGGTTCATACACAATGTACCTGGTTGGGGCTATGGGGTGTTTAGGCCTTGGAAATAGTCAGTCAGTATCTTTACGAGTTCACTGGTGGCTGGGATGTTTCTTGGTGTCGGTGTTATGAGCCTTATGGGCCATATACTGTTTCACCCACTAGTGATAGTGTTTCTTCCCTTCACAATCCCTTTGGGTTTTCAGAACAGATTTTCCAATATCTGGCAGGACGTAGGAGTTTTGATCACCGTCTCCCATTTAATCATTTTATTTAAAGGGGAACTGGTTCCAACAAGTGGCTTTTATTTTAAAAGGAAACCCTCCTACCTTAAGGGAAAGGGCCACCCTAAAATAAACGTTGCTTATAAATGTTCTCCACCCCCCCAAACCCCATGTTCACATTATCCATCCCCTGACAAAAATGCCCCTGAGCTGACTTACCTACGTGCAGAGGAGCCTTCGTGCTGCCAGAGATTCTACTTCCTGGCTGTGGCTGTCAGGCGATTGGGCGTCAGGGTCGCGCCTTAAATGACATAAATATATTGGAAATTCCACTATCGTAAATGGCATGAATTAAATGAACCCCCTTAGGTCGGGCCATCTTCTGACTACAGTCCACATGCTCATTTTTGTTGCTGGATTCGTAGATCTGCAAAATAAGTCGGCAAATTAGTTCCTTAGTTCTAGATGTTGATCAGATTAAATAGCTGTTAATATCTAGGCGATTTCTTTTTGTCTCAGAGTTTATATTACAGACACAGAGATATCGTTGCGCTGATGAAACTGCGACAGGAAGTAACTTACAACACGAAAATAAGTTACTGAAAACGGCGCCACCCCACTTGAAAGCCTTGGAAAAACTAGACAGCGTCAAGGATAGGTTTCAAGAAAACTTTAGATGGTAACGTAAATTTTACCCTTTCTCGAGTGAGCTCAATTAATCAGATTGATTGATCGCGCCTACAGCGCATCTCAATTATACCTGGTTACTGGCATTAAAGTGGGCTGTAATCTCTTGTTAATGTTGGTTAATGCTGGCGGGTTTCTGTTTTAGATGCAGTTAAAGGGGAACGTGATACTTATATATCCAAATTAGGAAATTGTCAGGGTTATAATAAAAGTTCTTAATGTTAAAAATGGTGCTAAATTGCCCCAACCAATCAGATGTTGGCTTCAAATGTTAACAATATCTGATTGGTTGGGGCAAATTAGCACCATTTTAAAGGGCATGTCACACCCAAAGTAACTTTTGATTGTGGTAGGGCATGCTCCCCAGCCAACCGCATTAATATAAGTCGTTAGAAAGTCCCCCGATCTTACTTACCTGCCCTCTCTCCTTGCTGCAGTGTTCAGCCCTCTGCTGCATGGAATGAAGCAGGGGGCGGGGACCGGCAGCTGCGGTCCGTGATTGGCTGAGAGGCAGGGAAGGGCTGCACTGAGCATGCATCACCTTGATGAGGTTGAGGAAGTCTCAGGCCAGCATGAGTCACACCATGCTCACACAGCAGGTTCCTGGACTTGGAGGGGCACAGCAGAGGGAACTATTTTGAGCAGGAATGTAAGGTAAGGATTGTTTTAAACTACTTGATGTGGCAGTAAGGGGTTAAATTAGTTTTGGGGGTGGACATGCCTCCCTTTAAATGTAAGATAAGAACTTTTATGACTCCCATACTTCACTCTGATTATGTCCAAACCAGTGTCACCATCTTGAAGCATTGTCTAGGTCCTTGTGGTAGCACACGCCTTGGGGGTCCAAGGGACCTGGATCGCAAAATCACAATCTGTTTTGCGGTTGAATTGGATTGTGAGTGTGCCGATGGCAGGCATACACAGGAAGGATCGTTCTTTAATACTTTAAAACAAACTATCGTTTTGCCAACTTAAAATGTTATGCTCTTTATACGTAGGTGTTAGACGCCTCTTCCAATCTACGGGTTCGGTTCCTGGTGGGGTCTTCAGTTCTTCTGTTGCACCCTTTGTGATTTAGTCAATCTTTGTAATTACCGCATTTCTATTGGTCTGTTGTTTTAGGCAGGAAGTGAAGCTGCTTCATCGTATTCTGGTTCTGATTGGTTCTATTTGCTTTTAATTCCTGTTTCCTTCTTTGCCAGTTATTAGCTTTGGTTTGTCCTTAGTGCTTGGGGGACGATCTTTGATCTGATTTCCCTATCCTTACCATGATCTTGCTATCTGTCCTGACATCTGCCGTTTCTTGATCACAATTACTCTCTTCATCCCTGGTACTTCTTTGGCTGAATGGCTCCTGTGTTTGACTTAACTATAGGTGTAGAGAGCAGGTAAGATTGGGGTATCTGTGCTGAAGAGACTCGTGTATTGTGGAAGCATAACCGTATGTTGTGATGGTTCTCGATCATCCAGGTCATGGTATACTGTGTATCAATTAGATCAACCGGACTTGAAATGTAGTTCTTGAAGACGTTTCGCTAGTCATCCGACTGGATCTTCTCAATTCAGAATGATTTGTACAAGAAATGTGGCAATATGTACCCTGGAAAATTCCCAATTAGCATATCACAGCCAAGTGTTAGGGTGTGATTAGATAGTGGCTAAGAGGTGTTATAGGAACGCCCAGAGTAAGGTGTTAAAACAGCATTGTACATGGCAGACAGTTGGGTGCGAACCCCCCACCTCTATTTAGGCTGGTTTCTTTATTTTCACATAAATGGGCATCTATAACACCTCTTGAACGTCACGTTCTTCGCCATATGTTAAAACTTAACAATCTTCAAAGGTTGTCCTTTTTCCTTAAGATTGCAGATAAAGGCTGAGTCTGACCCGAGAACTTGGCTCTTCTGTGCTGGGCCATACGTTGTGCAGTTGCTGTTGGTTTTAAAAGAAACCAAGCCTAAATAGAGGTGGGGGGTTCGACACCAACTGTCTGCCATGTACAATGCTGTTTTAAAACCTTACTCTGGGCGTTCTCTATAAACCACTCTTCGCCACTATCTAATCACACCCTTAACACATGGCTGGATATGCTAATTGGGATTTTCAGGGTACATAATTGCCACAGATTCTTGTACAAGTCATTCTGAATTGAGAAAGCCAGTCGGAATGACTAGCGAACGTCTTCAAGAACTACATTTCAAGTCCAGTTGATCTGAATGAATACAACAGATACCATTACAGAGTATTGGGGAGCCTTTAAAGATCCAGCGGAAATTATCCGTTCGACCGATAGGTTATAGGTGATGGCGGTGGGTTAGTTGGCCAGTATCGTAACTTATCCGTGTCCGAGTTAAGAAATCCTCCCAGTGTAGGCCAACTTGATGTTTATTGTTCTAGTTTGTGGTTGTTCCAATTACAATGAAGGTCACTGTGTTTCTCGTAGAATTCGAGGCGAGCAGAAGGAAAGCCAGACACTGTAGGAATGAATTTGAGCAGGTTAAAAAGAGGCGTTACGAGTCTTTCGCCGTGTCTGTTCGAACACATTTCTGTCGCATACGATCAGATCTACAAGAAGCTCTGTCAGAATTCCAGCGACCAGGTTTGTGTTGTGCCACTGACTGAAAGACTCTCTGGTGAGAAAAATTCTCTTTAGGTGAGGCACTCTGCGACGCACGGAAGAGCGCCACAAAATTGCAGCGTTTTCAACGCGATTGTGTGCGCTTGTGCGTTCGCGTTTTCGCGTTATGGACACGCTGTGTTAAAGCACCAAAAATGGTGAACGCATGCATTACTAAAATGCGAGACGGTGCAATCGCATGCGCATCGGAAATCGCCGGGAATTATGCGTCCCCGCGATTTCATTCTTTAGCGAAAATTGCGGGCGAACCAAAACGCGCTCGTGTGGCCTAGACCTTACTACCCAGAGTGGTGTGGACAGGCACCATAGTTAGCTATATACGGCAGGCAGGAGCACACGCATGGTGATAGGTTCCCATTTATTCAAGCTGACAAAATACTTAACGGTCCCTTCTTTGTCAGGTGTGGCGAACCCCAATTTGTGTTAGTTTGGCAGCTTCGGGTAAAGAAATGTGTTAATCTAGCACGCGGCTTTTCTCATTCGTTCTAGGCGTTTCTTAGCCCTGAAAATTCAGAAGAACCTTACCTCGCCGGAATCGGATGTAAACTGTGTAGCCCCGGAAAACGTTTCATGCCCATGGATAACTATCAGGGGGAGAAAAGTCAGTGGCAGTTTGGTCTTTGTTTGCAATACACAGGTGAGATTTTATGTAGATTCCAATCAAGCTTTCCCGTAACTTTTAATCCTTCCTTTCTGCAATTTTCTGACAAGACACGCTCAGAATGATTCACCAGGGGGGACTTGTCTAATGAGCTACTTTGTAGCTGCCTGTGCCAAGAGCGAAGGGGTGGAGCAAGAGTGAAAGTAACTTGAGGACTTGCTAGTGAAAGATTTTCTGACTTCATACAGGTGTATCTTTGGTTAGGAATTATGCAGAAGGCAGTGCGTGTAGAAGAGTTTATGGTAATAAGGCACTTGATTGACAGGTAAAATGTAGATTAGTTAGATTGGATATCCAAATAAATAGGGACAGATCAACAAAAAAATGGTCCAGTGATAGTTGGGGAGAATTATAGTTTCTAATAATGGGCAATTTTAAAAAAATCAGTATTAGATGACCTTTAAGTCAACGTGTAATCAATAGAGAATGGGGCATATTTAGAAAGTTAAGACATTTGACTGATGCAGGGAAAGGTATTACCGTGTTAGCCAGTCCAAAGTGTTTAGGGTAACCAATAAAAAATAAACAAGAGTGTATAAAGGCGATACCTTTATTGGGTAACTAGATAATGGATTATTATGGAATGTTACAAGGACTGTGGACATAAAATAATAATCACATTACTGGTACCCGCGTGTCGGACTGCATCGGTATTGAGGTTAGAAGTCGCTGTCTTATCGACTGTGCCGGTATTTTACGCCGAATATTGCGACCACAGCTTGAAAACAATTGTAACTGATATCTGTTCAAATTCATAGATGCCGTGTTAAAATTCCGATGCGTAAGTCCCGCCAGTTTAGATTTAAAAAATGTCATTTTTCTTGAGTGGGTGTTTACCAGTTTTTTTGTCGGTAATTCCATTTATTCTTTTTACACACACTATTATAGATTGTGTTTTCACATATTTAATCATTACGCACAAACAGACGTATTAGAATGGCTGTCTGGTTTTAGTTTTCGGCCGGCACCTTTCACGTTTTGGATGAAATAGACGCAGTTTGGACAAACACAAACAATCAGAAAGCAAGTGGTTCAATCGCAAAAATGTTCATTGTTACATATGGGCGTTGTACTGGTCTAAAACCCCAATTCCTCCATAATATCCAGGGTCAGTCTTTAACTTCCAGGTCCCCATACGTGCATTGAAGTTTAGCTCATGAGTGCAGTCTAGCTCGCCCCCTTGGGAAGTCCCAGACTTTTCGCAGATTGTGCATAGTAGACCAGCCATATGCAACGAGTTTCAAGGCATGGTAGGGAGAACTAGGGCATACTCAGGGGAGAGTGTATATAGCTATTCTCCTTAATGTTGTTATGTTATTCCCTGGTAGGTAACCGGTACATTAAGAACAGTCTCGGATTAATGTCCAGATGGTGAATTTCTGAAGGAGGAGTTCTATTCCAAGGCTGATGCGCTAATTGGAGTCTGCACTCAGGTAAAGACCGTAAAATAGCAACAGATGCTAAACAGGCGTCCTGTCAAACCAGAAAAGATGTGTATTTAATGAGAGCGACTGGGTAGAACTCACTGCAGTGCTGGAAGGACCACGTAGGGGTTTGGGTGAAAGATTTGAAAAAAAAGCGGGTCAGATCTCTACATTGGTATGCCCAGCCTTCTTTCTTGCTTGCCAACCCGATTAAAATTCTTTCCTACAAATTGGCCTTTTCCATTGGATTACTATGAGGGGTTAATTTTTTTGGGGCTCTGTCCTTGCAGCGCTGGTGAAACCATTTCTAGCAAAGTGCTGACTTTAGACCCGACCGGTACGCGGAGGAGGAGGAGCCAGTCCGGAGCGAATGACCGTCTCACGGTTCATCCATTAAGTTATTGTTTTTTTCTAAATATCATTAAGTTAAACCAAATGGAATGTTACAGACTGGCGCGGTTTGCCGCCATTAATTCGGTTAGCACTTAATTTGGATTTGGTTACTTTAATGGGATTTTCACCGTTTATTATTAAATTACCTTCCCCTAGAGCAGGGATGTAAACTTGTGGCCCTCCAGATGTTTAAAAATACACTCCCAGCAGTGCATGGCTGCAGCACCATGGTTGTAGTTTTTAAACATTGTGGAGGGCTGCGAGTTAGACATCCCGGCCCTAAAGGGTCAGACGTTATTTATTGATTAATTTGTTACAACATTAAACATTCAAATGCATCAGATCGGTTTTCTTATTTAATTTTGTTCCTACTTCACTACATTCCAAATATTCCATTTAAAAGGTTTGTTTGGGGTTTAACCATTAACACGTGGATTTCAATAAGGATGAGTACTCCATCAGCAATTTAGTGAGCTGGTTATGGTTTGGGCATGCTCAGGAAAATAGCATTTAGTCTTGGCTGTGATGTCACAGTTACATCCAGATGACCGTTACTAACTAGAAGAACCATGAAACAGTGGTAACATATTCATTGCACAGGTTAATCTTAAATCTTTCAGATTTCTAACGATTGCAATTTTGGGGTTGGGGGCTTACAGATATCCAAATTTCATTTGTGGGGTTGGGACTATGCAGCTAAAACGCTTTGACGTGGACACAGGTGCATTATGGTTCGTAATATCGACACTTCCTGATCAAAAATGGACTTATAAAACCTTTGTTCAATAAACTGCTCAATATCAACGTTAAATAAATATCCGTGCAGGACTAAGGAGGAGAGACCTCTGCAGTGATTGTGGGAATTCGCTAGTGACACAATCAGTAGTTGCAGGAGGTTTCAAATTCAACACTACACTATGTAGCCAATGTTTTGTGTAATTAATGGATTATTCCAATTTGCAGGGAAAGTGAGTGTATACATTCCAAGCCTCTATTTTTCTTTGAAACCCAATAATGTTAGTTCATGGCAAGGGGACATCCTAAAGCATAATTAAATACTTTGTGTAAATATGTTTGTTACTAATAAATCGGTTTAGTTTTACCTTTGGCCCATAACCCCTTTGCCCACATAAAGGTTGAATTGAACCTGCACCATCTGATTGCGTCGTTGTAGCAAATTCTCTGCCCAGAATGACCAATAACAGAATAGTACAGACGTGGTCTTATTAAAAAATATCAGTGACATACAAACTGTAAAATGTTAAAAAAAACTTAATATTTTGTTCAAAAAAGCACGGGTAAGTGGCAGCACTAGTACAATAATGTACGGGCTCTAAAAGTTGTTTAGAAACAACATATTATTAGGAAGGGCTTATACAAGTATATTCAGTGCAAAGGGTTAATGCAGTTACAGGTATTAAAGGCAAAAAGAGAATGACAGCTTAAATTACTAAAGAAGGAACAATTCATCATTCAGGTCTGTGGGTCTTTTATTCAACTGGGGGCAAACTTTGTAAATTCCCCTTTTACTTAAATAAACGTCTGTTTATAAGTTTGTGATATTGTGACATCAGAGGGTACAAGAGTGACATCATGGAACGATCACCGTAGAGACTGTATTATCTGTAAAAACAAACCTAAAGACCAAGAACCAATGCAAATTCATATATATGTGGGTAGCAGGGAATAAATACAGAATACTAGTAACCCGATGTATTGCATTAAAACAGTTCTATCAGCGTTATTCACAGTTTTGAACAATCTGCACTTATGCAAATTTAAAACCCATTTTGAATATTTCCTGGCAAAGATGACAGGCGATGACATCAAGACCTAGGCCTGTTGCTTTGCTAAGTAGCGCTCTCAGCTCTGCCACGAAGGGCTGATGAAAAGGTGAAGTCACGATCTTTGCGGTTTCGGTAATACAGGTACGGACTGAGTATCATGTCTTTGTAACTCGTTGCGGGGGGTTCATTCCTATTTGAAGATAATAATTGAAAACGAGTAGTGCCAGTGGGCTTTACTGCTTAAATTACCGTAAACCTCCTAACGGTAACAGACTGAAATCTCTAATTTTCTAAATAATCAAACGGCGACATTAAGGGTCTAATGCCGTACAGACATACAATTCTGTCCGCGACCTCCAAGCACCGCGAACGGCAGTTTGCGGCCGATAAAGTGGTGTATACGTTGGTCCACCAGGCGGATTAGCGTACTAACCATACCAAACGAATACAGACATGATTAACGTGCGAAACAGCCATTCGCCAAGTATTAGTCGGGGGGGTCGGGACAGAATAGTCCGTCTGTACGGCCTTAAGTCACCACACAGAGCGATATTTATTGGCAAAAGTAACGGGAAACCTCTAGATGAATATTGCAAATTGGGAAAGGATTGTTTCTAACAGGCTAAAGCCACAAAATCACAGAGTTATGGCAGGGATCAGTCACAATAAACCAGCCTATACGAAGTGGCAGACAAGTGATAAGATTGTAAATATTTAAATAATGTGTGGTCGGGGAGCATCATTGAATTTTACTTTAGGGATGCTGGGAAAAATGTTTGTCTCTGACCAAAAATTAATTGCACAATCTGTATAACTCCATGTGTGGAGTTCAGTGCATTGTACGGCAGCCATGATGTTATCTAGTAGCGGTAATAAGGTCCCCGTGCGGCAATGGAGATTCAATCTACTTAACAATGGAGAAGATAAAAACGACAAACGTAGGCGAATAGGATGATGAAAACCAGAGTGCTGAGAATGGAGTGTCAGGCCAATCATCCCTCGCTCCCTTGGTCCAGGCCAGATCATTGGACTGGAAGGATTACCTAAAAATAAACCAAAACTTGGCAAAGAACAAAAACAGGTCAATTTTGTGGAATGGAGAGGGAAAAAAAAAAAAAAAAGCCATGGAAAGGTACATCCAACACAGTGACATCACTCTGCAACCCACAGATGACATCACTCCACCCAGTCCTTTATTCAGACAATATGGTGTCCTATTTATACAGCCAATTTATTTTTAAAACTAGAGAAATTAGGAGATTTAGAAATAAAGACAAGCCGCTATTTCAAATATTTCTACTTCAATTTTCCATCTATGTAAGAGATCTGGAGAAGAATATCGGAATTTATTTAAAGGACAAAATCTAGAACGTAATAAAATATCCAATGGACAGTTGAAATGAATTTATCGATTATATCCCAGGGAAATGAATATCTTACCCATTGAACTGTAACGATCGGAGGGGACCAGTCAGTCTCAATTACAGCAGTTTATGTCCATGAAGAGATAGTGAACCTAAAGTAAAATAAACACGGGTCATACGAGTAACTGATCACACATAGGTTCTGATTTAGCGCCTGTCCTGCCTTCTATTAAAGGGGAAGTTCAGTGCAAATATATTTAAGGTATCAGGGTCAAAAATAATGCTCTTTTTTCTATAACTGCCCATTCAGTATTTTGTCTGTAGAAATAATCCTGTTTGCAGGACCCCTAATAGAGACCGTTATGGTCTTGCCCCTGACCCAGCGCCTGGGTTGTGATTCAGTTGCTCAGTAGAGATCCGAGAGCATGGGGACCCTCAACAGCCAATCAGTAGAATTACTTGGAACATTCAAGGAGTGGTTGCATGTCTGGGGAGGACCATTTAGAACCTGAAATGTCAAACAGCATGGAATAGCAAGGGTCATATGTAGATAACTAAGGTATGCAGAATATAAACTAAGAATTTTTAAAAAAAAATTTTCCAATGAACTTTCCCTTTAAAGGATAAAATCTCACAACATTCTAGTACAGCGCATAATGCTTCCTCTTGTATGTGATCATTGTGCACAAGTGTGCCCCCTAGTGATCCCCAGTATCGTGACAATGGGAGCGTTGCGATATGCACCTAAAGCGGGCAACATACCATGCAATATTTTGGCCCAATAGTTCAGTGTCTTGGCTGATAATAATCACATGGGTTTCGGCTGAGACTGACCAACTATTTGTCTGAATGGATGGAACGTCCGAAAAACACAGACGATCGTGCGGTCTTAGGTGGCAAACTGTCAGCTGAAGCAACTACTGCGACAGCCCTTCCTCCTGGCCAACCGTCAGAAGTGCCAACAGTCGGTCGGACTCAGACAAATCAGGCTTAGGTGGTGTTGAAATACCTTTACATTTCTGACAAACCAACTAATGATGGCAGGTCTGGAAGCAGAAATATTGGATCGGTTGATCCCTGCGTACCAGGCCATAAAACTTCGTACGCACTACGATTTTGCACCAAGTCAAGAGACAACCGCCACCCAGGAGTGTGTTCACCCGTTGGTTCATCACCGCGATAATCACACGTGTATACGAGTTCGTTCAGTCTTCGTGCGATGACGTACACGAATCTGCCCCCCCCCCAAAAACACAATTATCGACCAAAACGGACGCGCTCGGTACAAAGATCGTCAACAGACGTGCTTAGGCAATTTCCAGTCTTGCGGTGTCGCCATTAAGGTATCAATCAGGTTATCGCGTCACTCTATGGAACGTTCAGAAACTGACTGTAGCCCGTGTTGTCTGTAGAGGGGCGTTGTGAGATCCCTTTAAAGTTTGGATCCGTTAAGAGCCCCCGTCCGATCCCACCTCACGGTCGTGCGTCAGGATAGACTGGACAGCGGTCGGATCGGCCATGTTGCTTGACTTATACGTTATCACAGTGGGATTGTTAGATGGAAGCTACTTGGTAAGTGCCCAGTTGTCCTCCATTTGTGGCACTGTAGTTTGGTGGCGAAGACTTTTTTAGTGGTGGCATCATAGAGAGGAAGGACAGGAGGCGCCTGGATGAAAGGAATAAAGTGCAGATTGAGCTGGGGCAGGGAGGTTTGATTGTCCCCCAGGTACTTTTCATTTTTACAGTTTAGTTGTCCTTTAAAGAGGAAACAGCAGGTCAGGGTTTGCAGAAGGGATGAAGAGCAGGATAGGCCCTGAATGGGGCCCTCTGTCAGGGCGTTTCTAACGTGCTTACATTCACGTTTTGTGATATGTTAGAGCGTGTGGTCACATGTCTGAATTACATGGGGCGGCCATTGCAGTCCGTTTTCAAACATTGGGTTGACCGTATTTTAAGATTCGGATTATTGACGTCATGCACGGGGGAAACAATACATGCGCATTTCACTATGGTCATGTGGTGCACCCTTGGTCTAGGCCACATAACCTTTTTTGACTGGTGATTGTGCATGCGGTTTGGTTAAAATGGAAATCGAGTGGGAACGCAAAAATTCCCGCAATTTCAAATGCATTTTGGTGCATTTTTACGCAAACGCATGCGTTTTATCATTGCCCAATTACAAAAATGTGTGCGCAACAACATGCAATCGTGTGATAAGGTCGCGTGTGCATTGTGGTGGGGCCGTTAATAAACAGAGCAACCCACAGAACAGCCGGTTGGGCTAGTACCATTTCTGCAGCAGTAACTGTGGCCCTGAAGTTTCCTGGGCCATGGACAGGAGCCTTATAGCTTGGGGTAATCTTGACCATTTCTTCATAAATATTCTCTAACTGAAAAAATGATAAATCCCCAAAAAGATTGAGAAACAGAATATTTCAACCAGGGCCTCATACCTTAACCATCCCGTACAGGTAGACTGTAATTGAGTCTGTACATGCAGATTGGCTTCTCCAAGGTGTTCGTAGTCTGGGTGGGATAAGGGTGAAGAAGTCGGAGGTTGCCAACAGAGGGACATTGTCTGGGCTGGAAGAGAGAAAGTGGAGGTTATCGTACCAGTTTGGTGTGAATGGGGAGTCACAAAGCATCAATACAAATATTCAAGGCAGAATGTGGGGGTAAGATCAATGGCAAATCAATATTACTCAGGTGCAGTGACCCTGTATCCTACAAGTACCCATAATCCTTTGTGGGAGGATTAAAGGACCTGTAAACTCCCCTTAAGCCCCCAAAATAAGTATGTCTCATTCGTTTCTATTATTCACAGGGAGGAGAGAACGCTTAGTCCCCCCTCCCTGTGAATAATAGGACGCCGGGGACCTGGAACTTACCTTACACGCCGCGTTTACCTCCCTGTGAATAATAGAAACGAATGGGACATACTTCATTTTGGGGTTTTAGGGTTCCTTTAAATCACGAGGAAAAGTTTAGTTTAAACCACCCCCAAGTAAAAAACTTTTAAATGAAACCTTAATAGAAAACATTTTAATTGTATAGTACAGTCATAATATAGTACAGTATAATATAGTATAGTATAGTACAGTATTGAGGTTGAATAAAGACATACGTCTATCCAGTCCAACCCATTAGCAAATTCTCGTTTCCTGCCTAAGTGTTGATCCAGAGGAAGGCAAAAAAAACCACCAAATTTATGAAGGGGAAAAAAATTTCTTCCTGACTCCAAGTGGCAATGGAAATGTCCCATGAGCAACTCTACTTTATGTATCATACCAGTAACTGGTAACATCCTTGTTTGTAGAAACCCAGCCAGCTTTTTATTAAACTGACTCAATGAACCTGCCATAAAACGTTCACGGAAGACAAGTTCCATGCCTTACCGTTCTCACAGTGAAAACCCTTCCCAACTCTACTTATGTATCATACCAGATAACTTGTAACATTCCTGTTTGTAGAAACCCTCCGCTTTTTATTCAATGACCAATGAAACCTGCCATAACAACGTCCATGGAAGACAGTTCATAGCTTTAACGTTCTCACAGTGAAAACCCTTCCCAACTCTACTTTATGTATCAATACCAGTAACTTGTAACATCTTGTTTGTAGAAACTTCATCCAGCTTTTATTCAACTGACCAAATGAACCTGCCATAACAACGTCCATGGAAGTTTATGGCTTTACCGTTCTCACAGTGACAAACTTTCCCAACTCTATTATGTATCAATACCAGGAACTCTGGACATTCCTTGTTGGTAAAACTCATCCAGCTTTTTATAACTGACCAATGAACTGCCATAACAACGTCCTGGAAGACAGTTCCATAGCTTTACCGTCTCACAGTGACAAACCCTTTCCCAACTCTACTTTATGGATCAATACCCAGTAACTTGTAACATTCTTGTGTTAGAAAACTCATCCAGCTTTTTTACATGACCAATGAACCTGCCATAACAAACGTCCATGGAAGACAGTTCCATAGCGTTACCATTCTCACAAGTGACAAACCCTTTCCAACTACTTATGTATCAAATACCAGTAACTTGTAACATTCCTTGTTTGTAGAAACTATCCAAGCTTTTTATAAAAATGACCAATGAACCTGCCATAACAACGTCCACTGAAGACAGTTCCAAGCTTTACCGTCTCACAGGGACCACCCTTTCCCACTCTACTTTATGTATCAATACCAGTACTTGTAAACATTCCGTGTTGCAGAAACTCATCCAGCTTTTATTAAACTGACAATGAACCTGCCATAACAACGTCCACTGGAAGACAGTTCCATAGCTTTACCGTTCTCACAGTGACAAACCCTTTCCCAACTCTACTTTATGTATCAATAAAGTAACTTGTAACATTCTTGTTTGTAAAATAATCCACGCTTTTATTAAAAACTGACCAGAACCTTGCCATAACAACGTCCACTGGAAGACAGTTCCATAGCTTACTGTTCTCACAGTGACAAACCCTTTCCAACTCTACCTTATGATCATACAGTAACTTGTAACATTCCTTGTTTGTAGAAACTATCCAGCTTTTTATTAAACTGACCAATGAACTGCCATAAACAAACGTCCCCTGGAAGACAGTTCCATAGCTTTACCGTTCTCACAGTCCATGCATATATGGACTCCCAAAGATACATAAGGAAGGGGCCCCACTAAACTATATCAGCAGCATCAACTCGGTAACATAAAGGTGCAAAATATCTAGCTACATCTTAGGACCTTGGGTGGGAAAGTTCTAAGCATCACATCCAGAACTCTCAGGATTTGCACCAAACAGATTGAGATATAGTACTCGGTGTAGAAGAAACTATGTGTGTCCTTATGATGTGACAGTCTCTTCACTTGTATACCCACCAAGGGGCTGTTGAATGGAGAAAAAGGCTGGGCAAGACAGCACTTCTTACCAGCAGAAACTGATCTCAACCCAGAACAGGTGTGTTCCTTGTTGGACTTGTGCCTGAATACCACCTATTTCAAATACCAGGGATAAGTTTATAAGCAAAAACAAAGGATGTGCTATGGGATCTCCAGTTTCACCTATGTGGCCAACCTTTACATGGGGAGGGAGGTAGAAACACAGGGCTTAAACCTTTAAAGGCATAGCACCCAGCCACTGGTTCAGATATGGTGATGACACCTGGGTTAAAATCCACCCAGAAGGAAGTACAAGCTTTCACAGAACACATTAAGCGGTGGACCAAAACATTAAATTCACAAGGAAAGATACATCAAACAACAAAATGGCTTTCTTGGACATGCTGGTAGAAGTTAAGGAAATGGTAAACTGGAAGTAGAGGTTTACAGAAAACCAAACACACACAAGATCATTTATTTGATGTTGACTCCCACCACCCTTAGATCACAAGCTGGGGGTCATCAGAACCCTGCAACACAGAGCGAGAACATCCCCACTAGCACAGAGGCGGAAGGCTAAAGAATGAAACATCTCAGAGGAGCCCTTAAAACTTGTGGATTCAGAAGGGCCTTTGTCAAAAGAAAGTAGAAGAAAGAAAAAGAACACGAATACCAACAGTGAAGGGAGGAAAGCAAGACAGGAGGAAGAACATGGTCATCCCATATGTAGCAGGGGTCTCCGAGAAATTAAGAAGAATTTCAAAAAACATCAATATCCTGTCTGCTTTAAACGAACAACACACTGAGGCAGCAATTGGTACATCCAAAAGACCCAATACCAAAACACAAGAAAAGAGACATATATATGCATGCAGTGACAGGAAGAATGCTTGATTTGTAGTGGGGGAGACCAAACAGCAACTGCATCAACGTATGCCCAGCACAGAAAGAGCCAATTCCTCGGGTCAGGATCCAGCCGTGTATCTGCATCTTAAGGATAAAGGACATACCTTTGAAGATTGTAAGTTACATACTGGCGAAGGAACGTGACTGGTTCAAGAGAGGTGTTAAGGAGGCCATTTATGTGAAATAAAGAAACCAAGCCTAAATAGGGGGGGGGGTTCGACACAACTGCTGCCATGTACAATGCTGTGTTAAACACTTACTCTGGGCGTTCCTATAACACCTCTTAGCCACTATCTAATCACACCCTAACACCTGGCTGTGTATGCTAATGGGATTTTCCAGGGTATAATTGCCACAGATTCTGTACAGTATTCTGAATGAGAAGCCAGTCGGATACTAGCGAACGTTCAAGTATTTAACCAACAGACACAAAACCCGAACCAACGAAAAAGAGAGCAGTCGGGAGATAACGACCAGAAGCCGAACAACGGTCCACGGAAGACACGAGACGCTCACAGGACAAAACCTTCCCAACTCACGATGGAGCAATCAGGAACTGGGGACACCGGGAGAAACTGCACCGCGAAAACTGACCAAGACCAAACAACAGGAAGACAAGACGCACAACCTCCAACCAGACAGCAAGCAGTCGAACAGTGAGCAGGACCACACGACTAACGACAACACACACATCAACAACAGTCCAAAGACCCCACGTCCGAAACGAAAGACGACACCAGTTCCATGCTTTACCGTTCTCACAGTGTGACAAACCCTTTCCGAGCTGAAGCCTAAACTTTTATCTTCAAGTCTTAAGGGATGTCCACGTGTCCTTGACATGTTTTATTGGTGAACAATGCCCCAGATATTATTGTATGGCCCGTTAATGTATTTATACACGCAGTATCAATCCCACGGAGCGCCTTTCTCCAGCGTACATATTGTAACTTTTCAAGTCTCTCTTCATTCAAGCTCCCCAAATCCCTATTAATTTTAGTTGCCCTTCTCTTAACCCTTTCCATTTCAAACATGGCCTTTGCACACAGGATTCCAAAATTGCACTGCATATTCCAAATGAGGCCTTACCATGCTTGAGAGGGAATTACATTTTCCTCCCTTGAATCCATACCTCTCTTTTATACAAGACAATACATGCTGGCTCTGGCTGTTGCCGCCTGGCACTGCTTGCTACCTTTAAGTTTGTTATCCACCAAAACTCACAGATCCCTTTCCAACAGGATTCACTTAACACAGAGCCATTTATAGTATAAGCAGCACAAGGATTTTTAAGTCCAACAAACGCATCACCTTCCTTATCAACATTGAATCTCATCTTTACTGAACAGTTATAAATAACTCTTCCTTAAAGGGATCTGGAAGGGACCTCAGATACCGGTGGATCATAAAATATATGTCAAGGTTTATAAAATAGACGGCAGTTTATATAATAAAGTCTCAAGTGGAATATTAAAAGGATCAGTAGTTAAAAATAATAAGGATAATGGTTTTGCCACAGGCATGGGCTACATTAGTGGAAAAAACAACAAACTATTATCTGCTGTCCAGTATTTATAGGGTTAACGTACAGTAAATGGTCAATCGGGTTCAAAATGAACAGCATTGAGAAATGACAATGCAGGATTGTAAACGTGTGAGGCTGGTTGAACAATTCAAATGTGCAATGTCATACAATCACAGATTGTTTAATATTGGATCTTGAGGGTCTGCACTGAAAACATTAGACCATTTTGCTAGTGTAGCTCCGACAATAAACATATTGGTTAAATGGCGAGCTGATAAAATGGGACACAGATAGGTAATACATGAAACCAATGAGGCACCAGAAGGGTTAACACATAAGATTGGCTCAGTAGAAGTTGTAAGAATCACATGACTTAAATCACTTCTAATAAGGTTATTTTATTTAAGGTTATTATTATAAGGTTATTATGGCCAGACTGATCATATAAAGGAGATTGAATGGAATGTACTCACCAAAAAAACCTGTCTGAGGAAACAAAGAACGAACAGCAATCGCCTGGATCCCCCCATTGTGCAGCGTTAACAGGGACTAGATAGAAAATCTCCTCCAGCTAAGCCTGTGTTTTAAATGTCCTGTTTAACAGGTGTGTGAGTACCCAACCGCAGCTCCTGGCCACACCCATTATTCTAAAAACAAATAGGGAGTGTAGATCCAACATTGATAAAAAGGGGAGATTGGGTGGTAGATGGTGACCATCAGGTTCATTTACATTTGTATTAAGTCAACACAACTCTACTAGGCGAGACCCCTTGGAATGTAAATTCACATCAAGGTAAAGGTTATTAAGATGAACTGTAACTTGCCCTTTTATTTCATCTTGAGGCTATGGTCTCACTACAATGCACAAATCGCGCATGCAATCATGAGCATTATCGCACGAGGTGTGTGTGCGTCATTCTTGTACGTTTCCTTTTGCGCATGCGATTTTGCCGTTTTCCGTTATTTTTGTTTGCAACACATGCGTTAACGCAACAAAATAGTGAACGCATGCGTTACCAAAACGGAAAACGGATGCGCAATCGCATGTGCATGGAAATCGCAGGATTTTGCGTTCCCGCAATTTCCATTATAACCAAATCCCATGCGCTTTGCGAACGCAAAAACCGCGCGCGCAAATGCTTAAAAAACGCGTAAGTGGGGCCTAGCCTTGATGATGAATCATTTATGGGTGGAAGAAACCATATGGAATTAGATATTTTATTTATATAGAAATTTGATGCGGAGCTGAGGCGCCACACTACAATGCACAATAAAATCTGCGTTTGTGTCTGGTTGTATCCGCTTTACGTGCGTTTGCGTTTCCCAGGGGATTATGGGTTTTAAAAAGTGCGTGTTGTATTGATTTGTCACTTTTATATGTGCACTAGATCGCCAGCTGCACAGTGGGGCTTATGTCGTTGCGGAATGCAAAGGATCGCCACTAATGAATGGAGCATGTTAAAGGGACTTGTTAAAGGGACAGCAAACCAATTTATTTTAACTATGTCCAGTGAGGATCTTGTGAATTCCTCCTTCGTTACAGACAATGTTCCCTTTATAAAGCGGTGGTTTTCTATACACCCACCCGGACACATAGATAATCGCTGGCGGAATGTTGCCCGACCGAATCCTGATATTTACACCTTGTGACATTTACAAACTGGTTTCTCTTTAAACAAAACTTGGGGCTGAGAAATGTTGTTTTCTGTTTGGATCTGGTTGACTTTCACCTTGCGGCCTTGCGACTTTGTGGCTGTTTTTTTTAATGCAACTTTTGGGTTTGTCGAGAGTTGTGGTGACCCCATTTTTGCATTTGAAACCTGGAGATGTGTTAAACAGCCAATGACTCGCTACCGTTTACCCGACCTGCCAATCACGTACAATGTGAGTTTTGTTATAAAGCTCAGGGTCGTGCTTCCCGTGATACCACAACCAAGTGCAAGTGTCGGTTCCATCTACTGTGTCCATAGCCGTAGGACTAGGAAAGGGCTCCATAGGCATCGGGAACCTTTCCAAACTTGCCCTCCCTTTCCGATCTCAGAGACCTGCCAGCGAGCTTCCAGGGGGCCAGAAGGATAAGCCTGAAGGTCCTAAGAAGGACCCCGACATTCCCGGCATGAACAGTGAACAAAACACACAAAGTGCATGTGAAGAGGTAAACCAAGGACCAGACCTGGGGCAGGACACTACCAGGTGGATTAAGTAAAGGGTTAAACTACAGCAGCGAAGGTCCCATGGGGTAGAATCAGTCACAGTTTCTGGCTGTGAGATACCAGAGATTTTACACCATAAAACTGATCAGAACCTAAAAGTAAATTGGCTCCATGCGGTGGTCTCCCCCCTGACAGTTGGTCGCAATCATTTGGCCAGTTGTGCAGAGCCAGATTACCCACAAAGCCCTTGGCTCCTGCATGGGGCACAGGAAGATTCACAGGGCCAGTTACGGAGGAAGAAGCGTTTATAATAATTACCTTCCATGTAATTTTACTTCGGGGCAGAAAAAAACTCTTATAAACTACCACCTGCCAGTGGATTTCTAGGGAGGAACTGTAAGATTATAGCCTTATAACTACCCTGCAGTGGATTTCTAGGGAGGAACTGTAAGATTATAGGCTATAACCTACCCCTGTAGTGGATCTTAGGGGGAACTGTAAGTATAGCCTTAAACCTACCCTGTAGTGGATTTCTATGGGAGGAACTGTAAGATATAGCCTTATAACCTACCCCTGTAGTGGATTATGGGAGGAACTGTAAGATTAAGCTTATAACCTACCCCTGTAGTGGATTCTATGGGGAACTGTAAGATTATATCCTTATAACCTACCCTGTAGTGGATTTCCATGGGAGGAACTGTAAGATTTAGCTTATCTTATAACCTACCCCTGTAGTGGATTTCCATAGGAGGAACTGTAAGATTATAGCCTTATAACCTACCCCTGTAGTGGATTTCTAGGGAGGAACTGTAAGATTATATCCTTATAACCTACCCGTAGTGGATTTCCATGGGAGGAACTGTAAGATTATAGCCTTAAAACTACCCTGAGTGTATTTCCATAGGAGGAACTGTAAGATTATAGCCTATAACCCACTGTAGTGATTTCCATAGGAGGAACTGTAAGATTATAGCCTTATAACCTACCCTGTAGTGGATTTCTATGGGAGGAACTGTAAGATTATAGCCTTATCACCTACCCTGTAGTGGATTTCTATGGGAGGAACTGTAAGATTATAGCCTTATAACCTACCCCTGTAGTGTATTTCCATAGGAGGAACTGTAAGATTATAGCCTTTAAACCTACCCCTGTAGTGATTTCTATGGGAGGAACTGTAAGATTATATCCTATAACCTACCCCTGGAGTGGATTTCCATGGGAGGAACTGTAAGATTATAGTTAAACCTACCCCTGTAGTGGATTTCCATGGGAGGAACTGTAAGATTATAGCCTTAAACCTACCCCTGAGGGATTTCCGTGGGAGGAACTGTAAGATTAATAGTTATAACTACCCCTGTAGTGGATTTCCGTGGGAGGAACTGTAAAGATATAGCCTTATAACCTACCCCTGTAGTGGATTTCCGTGGAGGAACTGTAAGTTATAGCCTTATAACCTAACCCTGTAGTGGATTTCGTGGGAGGAACTGTAAGATTATAGCCTTTATAACCTACCCCTGTAGTGGATTCTATGGGAGGAACTGTAAGATATAGCCTTATAACCTACCCCTGTAGTGGATTTCCATGGGAGGAACTGTAAGAGTTATAGCCTTATAAACCTACCCCTGTAGTGGATTTCATGGGAGGAACTGTAAGATTATAGCCCTTATAACCTATCCCTGTAGTGGATTCCTGGGAGGACTGTAAGATTATAGCCTTAAACCTACCCCTGTAGTGGATTCTATGGAGGAACTGTAAGATTATAGCCTTATAACCTACCCCTGTAGTGGATTTCTATGGGAGAACTGTAAGATTATATCCTTATAACCTACCCGTGTAGTGGATTCCAGGGGGGGAACTGTAAGAGTATAGCCTTATAACCTACCCCGTAGTGGATTCCATAGGAGGAACTGTAAGATTATAGCCTTATAACCTACCCCTGTAGTGGATTTCTATCGGAGGAACTGTAAGATTATATCGTATATAACCTACCCCTGTAGTGGATTTCCATGGGAGGAACTGTAAGATTATGCCTTATACACTACCTGTAGTGTATTTCCATAGGAGGAACTGTAAGAAGTTATAGCCTTATAACTACCCCTGTAGAGTATTTCCATATGGAGGAACTGTAAGATTATGCCTATAAACCTCCCTGTATGTGATTTCAATGGGAGGAACTGTAAGATTATAGCCTTATAACCTACCCCTGTAGTGGATTTTATGGAGGAACTGTAAGATTATAGCCTTATAACCTACCCCTGTAGTGTATTTCCATAGGAGGAACTGTAAGATGATAGCCTTATAACCTACCCCGCTAGTGGATTTCCATGGGAGGAACTGTAAGATATTGCTTATAACCTACCCCTGGAGTGGATTTCCATGGGAGGAACTGTAAGATTATAGCCTTATAAACTACCCCTGTAGTGGATTTCCATGGAGAAACTGTAAGATATTACTTTATAACCTACCCCGTAGTGGATTTCCATAGGGAGGAACTGTAAGATTATAGCCTTATAACCTACCCCTGTAGTGGATTTCTATGGGAGGAACTGTAAGATTATAGCCTTATAACCTACCCTGTAGTGGATTTCTGTGGGAGGAACTGTAAGATTATAGCTTAATACCTACCCTGTAGTGGATTTCTGGGAGGAACTGTAGATATAGCCTTTAACCTACCCTGTAGTGGATTTCCATGGGAGGAACTGTAAGATTATAGCCTTAAACCTACCCCTGTAGTGGATTTCCATGGGAGGAACTGTAGATTAGCCTTAGAACCTACCCCTGTAGTGGATTTCTATGGGAGGGAACTGTAAGAGTAAGCCTTATACCTACCCTGTAGTGGATTTCTATGGGAGGAACTGTAATGATACTATACCTTATACCTACCCCTGTAGTGGATTTCTATGGGAGGAACTGTAGATTATGCCTTAAACCTACCCCTGTAGTGGGATTTCATGGGAGGAACTGTAAGGTTATAGCCTTAACCTACCCCTGAGTGGATTCTATTGGAGGAATAAGATTTAGCCTTATAACTACCCCTGTAGAGGATTTCTATGGAGGAACTGTAAGATTATAGCCTTATAATCTTACAGTCCAGGAGGAGAAGGAACCAGAAGCCACAAAGGGGTAGGTTATAATAAATAATGCACCCCCACTGTAAATTAAAGGGATATTAGAAGTCACCTTGGAGTTCCCGTTCCCTGTATAAAGGTACTCGTGCTTTATATGGTCACGGAACTACTCTGTGACTTAAATCCTTATAATTTACAGTTGGGGGTGCATTATCACTATTTAAGGACAGGGCCAGAGTGTGTGTTTTGGGATGATTCATTGGATTTTGCTTATTTATTTGTCGCTGCTGCCGGTCTTTAATGTACAACGCTTCCAAAGGGTGAGATTGATCACTGATGATGTCACCTTCTGGAGTGATGAACCACATAACGTTTGTGTTTGATGTAATATGTGTATTGGATAAAACGGATGGATTTGCATGGTAGCATGGAGAGGCAGTGTTGGTTATTCTCTATATGTGAAGTTACACAGATATATTCTGTCTGATATAACACACGTCGTACCAACTGCCTGATGTTATTATGTCAATATGGACCATATTCATTAACCTCTGGTATCGGAAACTTCCATGCGGTCTACACATCCGCATGAACCGCAAGTTATTGTATAGGCGATCGTACAATTCCAATGTGATCATATCGTACGACTGTGATCGGAACTGTACAATCGCGGTTGCAGAAATCCCAATCTTTTAAAGGCGGGTATCGTGTGTAATAATTGATATTGCGTCTTTAGAGAAATTGCCCTATGGACCAAATCCACGAGGATATTTTACAACTGTTGGATCTTTGCTACACAGGAATTAAGGGGGTTCGAAAGGAATGTGGTCCAACCCTAATAATAGTGTGGCGTGTGGCTAAAGCTCCCCTGGATAGATTTCATTTTCTGCCTCATTGTGAAGTTGTTTACCCATAATCCTGGGAAGACGAAATGAACTCTGGGACATAGACGGAGGGCGTGACACCAGTTCTGTGTGTTTAGGACCCTGGATGGAAACTCCACGTTCCTGATTTGCTGAATGAAATTTTTCATTGTTGAAATAGTTTCTGTTCATTGAATGAACCAAACTGGTTATACCCGAGCGGTTCAGTTTCACCAGTGACTCCTGATGTTTGTCTTGATCCCAGGAATTTTTTCATCCCACCTACCAACTAATTCGGGATTTACATTGAAAAAATGTTTGGGATGGGGGTGGGAGGGAAGTCGAAGAAAATAAAGGGTAAGTACATCTCATTGCTTTTGTTTCCGATTAAATGCAACCAGGTGAGGCTCTAATACCCCAGGGGCTCACCACTGAGTTTACCTTAGGCGGGTACACTCATTGAGTATCCTCACCGACAGACCTTACGGTCTTCAGGACTATCGTTCACAGTAAAAGTAGCCGGAGGGAAATTTTGCCGCGACCAAGTGCGCGGGTCCATAGATGACCAGATGATCAGCCGTGGTTTTCCAACCCGTCCGATTTGGGTGAACGATCGGACATCCAATTTTTGGCCCCATTGACCGATACACAAATGTCGAAATATTGGATGGTGTGTACCCAGCTTGATTGGAGGTGGTGGTGGAAGGGAATAATAGTTCCCCTTTAAATGTTATCTTATAAAAAACAGGCAGGTAAAGCCACTAATCAAAATAGGAGATCGTAAAAAATCGAAAATCGGAAAAAAAACTCTTTCAGGGCTAGGCCACACTATCGCTGGGGGTTTTTTTGCGATGCCCTCGCGATTGCGATTTCGTATCTCAAATGAAGAAATCGTCGCGCAAAAGCAGGCTAATTTTGCCTCTCAACCAATCAGATCTAATTTATATTTGAAAGCTAACATCTGATTGGGTTGGGGCAAAATTTAGCACCATTTTAAAGGATAAGAACATTTATTGAATCTTTTTAAATTGTAAACCCAGCGCCCCCTGCTGATCTTAGAAGGTCAAATTCACATTTCCCTCTGCATTTAAAGAAAGACTAAAGACACTGGACAGAGAAGAACAAGAAAAATAAAGAGAAATTCTCTCTATAAAATACATTTATATAGACACAGAAATCCTCAGTGACTTCTAAATCCTTATAATTACAGTAGGGGATACATTATCCCTTATAATACATGAGTGGTACCCAGAGTTCCCTGCTAACTCAGTCTGTGTCCTGTACCTTATATAGACACAGAACTCCTCAGTGACTTCCAATATCCTTATAATTTACGTAGGGACACATTATCCTTATAATAGAGAGTGGTACCCAGGTTCCCTGTATAACTCAGTCTGTTCCTTGTACCTTTATATAGACACAGAACTCCTCGTGACTTCTAATTCCTTATAATTTACAGTGGGGATACATTATCCCTTATAATACTAAAGTGGAACCCAGAGTTCGCTGTATAACTCAGTCCTGTGTCCTTGTACCTTTTATGGACACAGAACTCCTCAGTGACTTCTAATACCTTATAATTTACAGTAGGGGTACCTTATCCCTTTATACATGAGTGGTATCCATAATTCCCTGTATAACTCAGTCTGTGCCTTGTACCTTTATATGGACCAGAACTCCTCAGTGATTTCTAATACCTTATAATTACAGTAGGGGATACATTATCCCTTATAATACATGAGTGGTACCCAGAGTTCCCTGTATAACTCGTCTTGTGTCCTTGTACCTTTATATAGACACAGAACCCTCAGCGACTTCTAATATCCTTATAATTTACAGTAGGGGATACATTTCCTTATATATACATGAGTGGTACCCAGAGTTCCTGTATAACTCAGTCGTGTCCTTGTATACCTTTATATAGACACAGACTCCTCAGTGATTCTAATATCCTTATAATTTACAGTAGGGGATACATTATCCTTATAATAAATGAGTGGTACCCAGAGTTCCCTGTATAACTCAGTCTTGTGGTCCTTGTACCTTTATATGACACAGAACTCCTCAGTGACTTCTAATATCCTTATAATTTACAGTAGGGGATACATAATCCTTATAATACATGAGTGGTACCCAGAGTTCCCTGTATAACTCAGTCTGTGTCCTTGTACCTTTATATGGAACATAACTCCTCAGTGACTTCTAATATCCTTATAATTTACAGTAGGGGATACATTATCCCTTATAATACATGAGTGGTACCCAGAGTTCCCTGTATAACTCAGTCTGTGTCCTTGTACCTTATATAGACACAGAACTCCTCAGTGACTTCTAATCCTTATAATTTACAGTAGGGGATACATTATCCCTTATAATACATGAGTGGTACCCAGAGTTCCCTGTATAACTCTGTCGGTGTCCTTGTACCTTTATTAGAAACAGAACTCTCAGTGACTTCTAATATCTTTATATTTACGTAGGGCATACATATCCCTTATAATACATGGGTGGTACCCAGAGGTCCCTGTATAACTCAGTCTGTGTCCTGTACCTTTATATAGACACAAGAACTCCTCAGTGACTTCTAATATCCTTATAATTTAAAGTAGGGATACATTATCCCTTATAATACATGAGTGGTACCCAGAGTTCCCTGTATAACTAGTCTGTGTCTTGTGACCTTTATAGACACAGAACTCCTCAGTGACTTCTAATACCTTATAAATTTACAGTAGGGATACATTATCCCTAATACATGATTGGTACCAGAGTTCCCGTATAACTCAGTCTGTGTCCTGTACTTTATATAGACACAGAACTCCTAGTGAATTCTAATCTCCTTATAATTTACAGTAGGGGAACATATACTTATAATACATGAGTGGTACCCACAGTTCCCGGTAGAACTCAGTCTGTGTCTTTGTACCTTTATATAGAACACGAAACTCCACAGTTAAAGGCCCAGAGCCAAACAGTACTGCAAAAGGCTCAAACACAGCTCTAAATGAACGGGTACGACAGACAAATTTACATTTCAAATCATTTTGGGGAGCACAATGACCTCAAATTGGTAGCAATAATAATAATAATAATAATAATAATAATAATAATAATAATAATAATAATTAATAATAATAAATAATATTAATAATCAATGTTGACCATTAACCCCATGTGAAAGACTCTAGAATTATAGTAAAAAAAAAAATCTTACAGCATTAAATGGAATGAAAAGCAGAAAGCATGCTGGGAGATGTAGTTTATAAACTGATAATAAGTGATGTCGAACGTTGGCTCTCCAGATGTTTAACTACAACTCCCAGGGTGCCTAGGTTGTCTTCTGCACCCAAAGCATGCTGGGTGTTGTAGTTTGCAGGGACAGACAACCAGTAGCCCTCCAGATGTCAGAAAACTACATCTCCCAACATTCCGTAGCACAGCCGCCCCCTATTGCGGTGCAGGGGCATGCTGGGAGATGTAGTTTTCTGACATGATCCGGAGGACGCTGGTTCCCTCTGTTCATTGTTAACGGCAGGAAATCCTGTGACCCCGCCCAGCCATGTGACTGTTCCCATGACCCCCACAAGCTCCGCCCCTGGAAACTCACTTCCACCATTGTGTCTGTCACCTCCCTGCGGGCTGAGCTCACCCAGAGACTGCGATGAAATCACCGCTGGGGGGATGGAAACCAACACTGTCACCCGGGAACTGGACCGGTCCCTGCAGCAAATGATCTCGGCCATTGTGGATGAAAGGAACCGGATCAACATCCGCCAGGAGATCAGTGGGCTGGGTGAGTGACACCTGTCAATCATTTCTACTGGGTGAGTGACACCCCTGTACCGGTCAATCATTCCTACTGGGTGGGTGAGTGACACCCCTGTACCTGTCCATCAAGACTACTGGGTGAGTGATACCCCTGTACCTGTCAATCATTCCTACTGGGTGAGTGACACATCTGTACTTGTCAATCATTCCTACTGGGTGAGTGACACATCTGTACTTGACAATCATTCCTACTGGGTGAGTGACACCCCTGTACCTGTCAATCATTCCTACTGGATGAGTGACACCCCTGTACCTGCCCATCAATACTACTGGGTGAGTGATACCCCTGTACCTGTCAATGATTCCTACTGGGTGAGTGACGCCCCTGTACCTGTCCATCATTCCTACTGGGTGAGTGACACTCCTGTATTTGTCCATCATTCCTACTGGGTAAGTGACACCCCTGTACCTGTCAACCATTCCTACTGGGTGACTGACACCCCTGTAGCTGTCAATCATTCCTACTCACTGAGTGACACCCCTGTACCTGTCAATCATTCCTACTGGGTGAGCGACACCCCTGTACCTGTCAATCATTCCTACTGGGTGACTGACACCCCTGTACCTGTCAATCATTCCTACTGGGTGAATAACATCCCTGTACCTGTCCATCATTCCTACTGGGTGAGTGACATTGCATTACCTGTCAATCGCTCCAGTTGGGTGATTGACATCCGTTTACCTGTCAATCACTCCAACCTGTCACTGCTGGGACTTTTCTTCAACTGCATCTCTCAGCTTCAAGGAAATATGAAAAGTAATCTCAGGGGATGATGGGAAATGTAGTCTAACATCACCACATACCTTCACACCTGGTCCCAAAATTTCAACAGCCCTTACTGCAGTAATGTTCAATCTGTAGCCTCCAGGAGCACAGCCAAGGGAATACTGGGAGTTGCAGTGTTCAATGGATAAAGTTGGACATCCATGTTAATGGTGTTTAAATGTAAATTGGGTTATTTCCCTGATCTTCTATCCAGCACCATGACAAAGAAATAACCATCACCCTGCCAATAATGTTGAGAGTTCGCAGTTCCACAACACCCACAGGGTTATGTCAGGATATTGACTGTTAATTGTTCAAACTGTCAGGTCAGTTCGATAGACAAATCGTTTCCCCTCCCACGTAATATTGTGTTTGGAAGCAGTAAATTCAGGGGCTTATCCCATTGCGTCCAGTCCCAGGCCTCATGTTAATTAATTATTAATATTCCTTCCATTTGTCTGAGTCTCGGGAATGTCTCAAAGGTTATTCCGAAGGGAATATGTGGAACTTACCTCCGAATTCTACTGACCTCACATGAACTAGGAGGGAGGGGCAGTTATTAAACATTCATGGGGCTGGATTAAAGGGCAAGTTCAGTTCCCCTTAAAGTCAGTTATTGTTTGTGGCAGCCTCCTCCCAAATCGTTCTCCATCAGTCATTGGCTGTTTCATCACCCAGATGCACCAGGAAGAAGACTTCAGAGATCGGGGTAAATGGAGCCTTTTATGGGGGGGACTTAGGACAAGTTTGCAGTCTTTAGGTTTAGGGGCTGCAGCAAATGATAACTTTGACTTTAGGGAGGGGTTGAACTTGCCCTTTAATAAGACTCCACCCTCCTGGGCATGGTAATGAATTAGACAACAGTACGATCCTATGGAACAATCTGTCATATGTCCTCAGTGTGAATAGATTCACAGTGTCCATTTCATCTAAAGCCTCGTACACGTTGGATAATTGTCGTACGATGCAGCCGATGAACAAGCAATCGCACGATATTCATACAAAAATATCGCATCAATGATTGTCAAAGACCAACGACCTTCAACTATTGTCGGCTTTTTCCGACGATCAGCCTGGCGGGTTTGTTCTGCCGATTATCGTATATTTGTACATGGTCGGCAGATTATCGTTAACGATCTACGAAAAAATATATAAAAGGCGCATGCGCTGCTTTCGTAATTGCGCGATGATACAAACGTTACGTGACGTACGAACGTCTATATCTAACGACTATCGTGGTGACTATTGTCGCTGTGTGTACAGATGTCGTTTCAATTATGAGGATTAACGATAATGTCGTTAAACGTTCGTCAGCTGCATCGTACGGAAATGATCCAACGTGTGTCCGAGGCTTAGAGACGGTGAGATTTTATCAAAGTCGCTGTGTGTAATGAAATCTTATCTGGTTTGTAGCAGTGACAGTCGGACGTGTGTTCTAGTAGCTACGTGAGTATTGTGATTATTATTAGAAAGCTTTGCAGTCCTGTGGTGTAATAGGATTCCTATTACACCACATGAATGAGCCCCCATTTATATTTACACCATGGTACCTACCGCTCTCGGCCAAAAGATTTCTCGGCTATGTAAAGGGGGTGATCAGAGATGCTGGGCTCCCCGAACAATCTCCTTATAGAGGTGTACAAAGGAGTGTGTGTAGCAAATGGCAGACGGCTTCCAATGGGATCTGCTATTGTGTACCCAGCTTTAATCTGGAGCTCTGGGCAGAGACCGGATAAGTGCCATGAACTCCATTGGTATTAGTGAGACATTTCATGATTTTCTTTTCACCCCAAGAGATCCCATGGACCCCCTGCGAGCGGACAGATTTTCTGACAATAATTGTGGAGCTACTTGCAGTGATTCTGACTGACGGACCAGCTGTTCATCTGTTGGTCGGTTACCAGATAAAGCCAAGAAATCATGATGGTATCACTTTAAAGCCACGTCACAAGTGACACAGACTAACCACGTCTTTTTATTTTCTCATAACAAAAGAAATTCAGCCAAATAAACACGAGGATTGAATTATTAGCTTGTGTGTGTTTACTTACCCTTTGTGAATCCTGCGTGAATGACAGTGGTGCTGGGTGTAGAGATACAGCGGTAAACATTGACATTCTCTTTTGTTACCCATAACGCACCTGGTTGGTGAGTTATATTAACGGTGCTGTCTGGACTGCGATTGAGTCTCCTCCTTGATCTCCTTAATTTGGATTTTGTGTAAATACATTAAAGGGCATGTCCACCCCCTAAACTATAATCTCCCCACTACTGGCCCCACTGTGTAGTGCAATATAATCCTTACCTCACATCCCAGCTCCAAATGGTTCTCCAGTAATCCCCCCCCAAAGTCTGAAAAAGTGGATAGCAGAGTCCATATAGGGCTGTCTCCCCTCCGGGAGAAATTTAACATGCGCATTGCAGGCCTCTCCCTAGCGTAATACCCTTTCAGTATATTATAGTCCATGTTCCCCCAGCCCCAACCGCTATAATTATATTCTCAGAATGTCCCCCGATCATTACTTACCTTCCCTCTATCCTCCGCCGGTGTGAACTGCCGGCAGCCGCATCCGCGATTGGCTGCCTCTCAGCCAATCACAGACGTGGCTGCTGGTCCCGCCCCCTGCTTGCAGTTCTGTGCAAGCAGAGGGCTGGGATTGTGCGGCGAAGGATAGAGGGAAGGTAAGTATCGGGTGTTTCTGGATATAACATTATAGCGGTTGGGGCTGGGGGAACTAGCACAATCACATACTAAAAGTTTTTTAAACAGGTGGACATGCCCTTTAAACAGAAAGTTGTTTTTTGTTTTTTTCTCTAACCAAATGGAGTTTGACTTTTCTGGTTAGTGGTGGATCCTCTGCTGGGTTTATCTAATGAAAATCTCACACAGATCTGTAATGTTTAGTTTATTTCAGATCAGGGTTGGGTCACAGAGTGTTGTAGTTAAAGGGGAGTTGAGTGGATCAGGGTTGGGTCACAGTTGTAGGTGATGGGGAAGTTGAGTAGATCAGGGTTGCGTCACAGTTGTAGGTGATGGGGAAGTTGAGTGGATCAGGGTTGGCCTCACGTTTTAGTGATATTGGAGTTGAGTGGAATCAGGGTTGGGTCAACGTTGGTAGGTGATGGGGAGTTGAGTAGATTAGGGTTGGGGTCCACAGTTGTAGGTGATGGGGAAGTTGAGTGATCAGGGTTGGTCACAGTTGTAGGTGATGGAGAAGTTGAGTGGTCAGGGTTGGTCACAGTTGTAGGTGATGGAGAAGTTGAGTGGGTCAGGGTGGGTCACAGTTGTAGGTGATGGAGAAGTTGAGTGGGTCAGGGTTGCGTCACAGTGTGGGTTGATGGGGGAGTTGAGTAGATCAGGTTGGGTCCACAGTTGTAGTTGATGGGGGAGTTGAGTGGATCAGTTTGGGTCACATTTTAGGTGATGGAGAAGTTGAGTGGGTCAGGTTGGGTCACAGTTGTAGGTGATGGAGAAGTTGAGTGGGTCAGGTTGGGTCCACAGTTTTTAGGTGATGGAGAAGTTGAGTGGGTCAGGTTGCGTCACAGTTGTACGTGATGGGGAAGTTGAGTGGTCAGGGTTGGCGTCACAGTTTAGTGATGGGGAAGTTGATAGATCAGGGTTGCGTCACAGTTGTAGGTGATGGAGAGTTGAGTGGATCAGGGTTGGGTCATAGTTTGTAGGGTTTTGATGGGGGAGTTGAGTGATCGGGTTTGGGTCACAGTGTGTAGGTTGTGGAGAAGTTGAGTGGGATCTGGGTTGGGTCCACAGTTTGTAGGTTATGGAGAATTGAGTGGGTCAGGGTTGGGTCACATTTGTAGGTGATGATGGAAGTTGAGTGGATCAGGGTTGGGTCACAGTTGTAGGTGATGGGGAAGTTGAGTGGATCAGGTTGGGTCACAGTTGGTAGGTGATGGGGAAGTTGAGTGGATCAGGGTTGGGTCATAGTTGTAAGGTGATGGGGAGTTGAGTGGATCAGGGTTGGGTCATAGGTTTATAGGTAATGGGGGAGTTGAGTAGATCAGGGTTGGGTCATAGTTTATAGGTGATGGGGTGGTGCGTCACAGTTGTAGGTTGATGGGAAAGTTGAGTGGATCAGGGTTGGGTCACAGTTGTAGGTGATGGAGAAGTTGAGTAGATCAGGGTTGCGTCACAGTTGTAGGTGATGAAGAAGTTGAGTGGATCAGGGTTGGGTCATAGTTGTAGGTGATGGGGAGTTGAGTGGATCAGGGTTGGGTCACAGTTGTAGGTGATGGGGAAGTTGAGTGGGTCAGGGTTGGGTCACAGTTGTAGGTGATGGGGAAGTTGAGTGGATCAGGGTTGGGTCATAGTTATGGTGATGGGGGAGTTGAGTGGATCAGGGTTGGTGTCATAGTTATGTGATGGGGGAGTTGCGTCACAGTTGTAGGTGATGGGGAAGTTGAGTGGATCAGGGTTGGGTCACAGTTGTAGGTGATGGGGAAGTTGAGTAGATCAGGGTTGCGTCACAGTTGTAGGTGATGGAGAAGTTGAGTGGATCAGGGTTGGGTCATAGTTTGTAGGTGATGGGGGAGTTGAGTGGTCGGTGGGTCACAGTTGTAGGTGTGGAGAAGTTTGAGTGGTCAGGGTTGGGTCACGTTGTAGGTGATGGGAAGTTGAGTGGATCAGGGTGGGCCACAGTTTTGTAGTGATGGAGAAGTTGAGTGGGTCAGGGTTGGGTCACAGTTGTAGGTGATGGGAAAGTTGAGTAGATCAGGGTTGCGTCACAGTTGTAGGGGATGGAGAAGTTGAGTGGATCAGGGTTGGGTCACAGTTGTAGGTGATGGGGAAGTTGAGTGGATCAGGGTTGGGTCACAGTTGTAGGTGATGGGGAAGTTGAGTGGATCAGGGTTGGGTCACCAGTTGTAGGTGATGGGGTTTGAGTAGATCAGGGTTGGGGCAGCATTGAGGTGATGGGGAAGTTGAGTGGATCAGGGTTGGGTCACAGTTGTAGGTGATGGAGAAGTTGAGTGGATCAGGGTTGGGTCATAGTTGTAGGTGATGGGGGAGTTGAGTGGATCAGGGTTGGGTCATAGTTGTAGGTGATGGAGAAGTGAAGTGGGTCAGGGTTGCGTCACAGTTGTAGGTGATGGGGGAGTTATAGATCAGGGGGTTGGGTCCACAGTTGTAGTGATGGGGGAGTTGAGTGGATCAGTTTGGGTCACATTTTTAGGTGATGGAAAGTTGAGTGGGTCAGGTTGGGTCACAGTTGTAGGTGATGGAAAGTTGAGTGGGTCAGGTTGGGTCCCATTTTTAGGTGATTGGAGAAGTTGAGTGGGATCAAGGTTGCGTCACAGTTGTACGTAGATGGTGGAAGTTGAGTGGATCAGGGTTGGCGTCACAGTTTAGTGATGGGGAAGTTGATTAGATCAGGTTGCGTCACAGTTTGTAGGTGATGGAGAGTTTGAGTGGATCATGGGTTGGGTCATAGTTGTAGGGTGATGGGGAGTTGAGTTGATCAGGGTGGGTCACAGTTGTAGGTGATGGAGAAGTTGAGTGGGTCTGGGTTGGGTCACAGTTGAGGTGATGGAGAAGTTTGAGTGGGTCAGGGTTGGGTCACATTTGTAGGTGATGGAGGAAGTTGAGTGGATCAGGGTTGGGTCACAGTTGTAGGTGATGGGGAAGTTGAGTGGTCAGGGTTGGGTCACAGTTGGTAGGTGATGGGGAAGTGAGTGGATCAGGGTTGGGTCATAGTTGTAAGGTGTGGGGAGTTGAGTGGATCAGGGTTGGGTCATAGTTTATGGTAATGGGGGAGTTGAGTAGATCAGGGTTGGGTCATAGTTTATAGGTGATGGGGGATGGTTGCGTCACAGTTGTAGTTGATGGGAAAGTTGAGTGGATCAGGGTTGGGTCACAGTTGTATTGATGGAGAAGTTGAGTAGGATCAGGGTTGCGTCACAGTTGTAGTGATGAAGAAGTTGAGTGGATCAGGGTTGGGTCATAGTTGTAGTGATGGGGAGTTGAGTGGATCAAGGGTTGGGTCACAGTTGTAGGTGATGAGAAGTTGAGTGGGTCAGGGTTGGGTCCAGTTGTAGGTGTATGGGAGTTGAGTGGGTCAGGGTTGGGTCTAGTTATAGGTGATGGGGATTGAGTGGTCAGGGTTGGTCATAGTTATGTGATGGGGGAGTTTTGCGGTCACAGTTGTAGGTGATGGGAAGTTGAGAGTGGATCAGGGTTGGGTCACAGTTTGTAGGTGATGGGGAAGTTGAGTAGATCAGGGTTCGTCACAGTTGTAGGTGATGGAGAAGTTGAGTGGTCAATCGGGTTGGGTCATAGTTTGTAGTGTGGGGAAGTTGAAGTGGGTCTGGTGGGTCACAGTTGTAGGTGATGGAGAAGTTGAGTGGTCAGGGTTGGGTCACGTTGTAGGTGATGGGAAGTTGAGTGGATCAGGGTGGGGCCACAGTTTAGGTGATGGAGAAGTTGAGTGGGTCAGGGTTGGGTCACAGTTTTAGGTGATGGGGAAGTTGAGTAGATCAGGGTTGCGTCACAGTTTGTAGGGGATGGAAAGTTGAGTGGATCAGGGTTGGGTCCAGTTGTAGGTGATGGGGAAGTTGAGGTGGATCAGGGTTGGGTCAACAGTTTGTAGGTGATGGGGAAGTTGAGTGGATCAGGTGGGTCACGAGTTGAGGGCTGGTATCGGGTGGGGTCCAGTTGGATGTGATGGGGAAGTTGAGTGGATCAGGGTTGGGTCACAGTTGTAGGTGATGGGGAAGTTGAGTGGATCAGGGTTGGGTCACAGTTGTAGGTGATGGGGAAGTTGAGTGGGTCAGGGTTGGGTCACAGTTGTAGGTGATGGGGAAGTTGAGTGGATCAGGGTTGGGTCACAGTTGTAGGTGATTGAGGCAGTTGAGTTGAGTGGATCAGGGTTGGGTCATAGTTATAGGTGATGGGGGAGTTGAGTGGATCAGGGTTGGGTCATAGTTGTAGGTAATGGGGAGTTGAGTGGATCAGGGTTGGGTCATAATGGTAGGTGATGGGGGAGTTGAGTGGATCAGGGTTGGGTCATAGTTCGTGCCCTGCGATTCCCTAGGGGGGACTCGTACATTGTCCTGATCCAACAGGATTTGCCTAATATCGCCAAGGTATATTGGTCAAAAATAACAGACCAGGGTGCTGAAGGGGAATTAATTGTGGTTGGTTGGTAGAAATCAAAATAGAGGATCCCTTAAAACAGAGGAAGCCAATCATTAGGGGGAGCGGTTCTGGGATTTGGTTGCCTCTAGTGCCGCTCAATAGACTTGGCAGCCCAGTCCCGTGTATGGGCAGGGGTATCGGAGGTCGGTCGGGGTAGTTATGCAGTTGATACCCCGTATTGATCCGTCAGCACAGGTGTCTATGGGGGGGGTTTAACTGCTATCACTGTATTAATCCAATCACCAGATGTAAACAATAGCTTCCTATTACGGTGTTTACATGGTCTGCACCCTTGATTGTAGGGAACAGCCATGGCCAGTAGCTTTTTATTTATTGATTTGCATTAGAACCGAGGAGATAATAAAGATCCATTGTGGGTTTGGCTGCAGCTGCTGTGTACAGAGTTTATAACACAGCTGGACAGAAAGAGGAACCAACTGGGAGGAAGTAGTTTGCGCCTGTGCCGGTCACATTGGTTCCATTATGATGATTTGTCTATAATTAAATTGGCTTAATGTCACATCATGGGATGTTCCTACCACCTGCCTTGATCAGTGGCCGTTAACTCATCTTACAGGGACACAGATATTGGGTGTAGTGGGACATTTATTTTGTTGAGTCTTAGATCTTGTTTAGTCTTTGCTTGCCCTTGTTATTGCGGGTGAGGGGGGGCAGTTTAATGTCAAGACAAGGTTCAGGGGTGCACCTACCATGAGGCAAACTGAAACATTTTCTCAGGGCGCGCTCCTGGGGAACACTTAAAAAGGAATCCGTTAAAAAAAATCCTCCTTCCTGCAATACTGAATTTTAGCACCAGTCCACCAACCAGTGTTAGTCATCCCAGCACACCCACCTCCACAAGCCATGCCCATGTTCCCTGATGAAGCCACGCCCACTTATCATGCCACCACCCTTCTGCTATTAGGTGGCATTTAAAAGTTGTTTCACCCCTATGCAAGGTACAGGATAGGGGTAGTGGGGCATTAGGTGATTTTTGACAAGGAATTTCCCAGTATCCTGAGAAATCTCCCGTGTACTTGTGAATGAAATCAGAAGGTGGAATTCAGGCCCTTAATTAATTTTGTTGACCAGTCACAAGATTCCAATACATTGAGGGAAATTCTTCTCCACTGGTAATTAACTTGAAAGCAGTAAAAATACTTTAAACATAGGATCCTCTAATGAAATGTCATAGGCTCAGACCCCCAGGGGGATTTAACAGCTTTACAGGCCAATTAATATTGATGATATTTCCCATTTACTGTTTAAAAATGTAAAACTATTTGCTTTATTGCGTTCTGTGTGATTTAGCTTTATTTTCTGACTATAAAAAGGAGAATTGCCTGCAGGGCTTACCTGTGCTCTCAGCATCTCTGCTGTGTTACCTGGTTCTGTGCTAAGCTCCTACCTCCACTTCAGGGGCAGCACTTGAGTTCAGCTGATGGGAAAATGATTTGCAGATCACAAAACCACAACCCAAGGTGCATTGTGGGTCGGGCACTATATGTGTATCTGACTGTAGATGTAAAAGGTGCATTGTGGGTCAGGCACTTTATATATTAGGCTGTCTGCACGTGGACTGATGTGATATTTTAGTCTAATGGACTGTCTCTTTCTCTTCTCGGTCTGTTTCCCTTTAAAACTATAATATTCCAGGTAATTAATATTTAAAGAACCAAAAATGGGTCTGTACCACCTGCAGAAAATTACAGATTCTCTGGGTGACAGTTTGGGGCTCAGACGATTCTTTTACCCTCTGCTCTGGTTACATGTTGTACCTTATGAATAATTAATCTTATCACAGTATAATTCTCCGTTCTATGAGGAAACTCATTAGTTTTATAGCTACGTCTATGTACCAGTCACTGCGTGTCAGAATAGGGAATCAATGTACCAGTCACTGCGTGTCAGTATAGGGAATCTATGTACCAGTCACTGCCTGTCAGTATAGGGAATCTATGTACCAGTTCACACCCTGTCAGTATAGGAATCTATGTACCAGTCACTGCGTGTCAGTATAGCGAATCATGTACCAGTCCCACTCGGGCGTGTCAGTATAGGGAATCTTTGTACCAGTCACTGCCTGTCAGTATAGGGAATCTATGTACGTCAGTCACGCCTGTCAGTATAGGGAATCTATCTACCAGTCACTGCCTGTCAGTATAGGAATCTATGAACGCAGTCACTGCATGTCTAGTAATAGGGAATCTATGTACCAGTCACTGCCTGTCAGTATAGGGAATCTATTCAGTACCAGTCACTGCGTGTCATATGGAATCTATGACTCACCAGTCACTGCTGTCATTAGGGAATCAGTACCAGTCCACCTGTCATATAGGGAATCTATTCCAGTCCACTGCGGTCAGTATAGGGAATTTATGTACCAGTCACTGCGTGTCAGTATAGGGAATCTATGTACCAGTCACTCTGCGTGTCAGTATAGGGAATCTATGTACCAGTTATGCTTGTCAGTATAGGGAATCTATTCGTTATGTCCAGTCACTGGCGTGTCAGTATAGGAATCATATGGCAATGAATCCGTTTCTATTCCACTTATAACAGTTCATAGACCGTGAGTGCCATCCAAGGGGGGGGGGGGCATGTAGGAGTGGGAACGTGGTCTATAGAGACGGACAGACAGAATTTTCTGTTACACACAATAAGCTATACCCTCATACTGTTCTGTCTAGAGGAAACAATATGGCAGCTCCCACCCTAAGGTAGATATAAATATACAGAGAGGAATGTTCTGTACACAACAATAAGCTATACCCTCATACTGTACTGTCTATGGAACAATATGGCAGCTCTCACCCATATATATAAATATACGAGAGGGAATGTTCTGTACAACACAATAGCTATAAAATAAACTACCGCATACTGTACTGTCTAAGTGAACATAGAGGTCCACTGACTCCGATATGTACTAAATATGAAATAATGCAAGAAAGTAATGTTCTAGTGACACACACTATCTATACCCTCATACTGTACTGTATAACTGGGAAACACTATGGCAGCTCCACCCATATGTATAAATATACAGCGAAGGAATGTTCTGTCAACAATAAGCTATACCCTCATACTGTAATGTCTAAGGGAAACAATATGGCAGCTCCCACCCAATATGTATAATATACAGAGAAGGAATGTTCTGTACATACAATAAGCTTACCCTCATACTGTACGGTATACTGGGAAACCTATGGCCGCTCCACCCATATGTATAAAATAATAATACAGGAAGGAATGTTCTGTACACACATAAGCTATCCCCATATCTGTACTGTAAGGGAAACACTATGGCAGCTCCCACCCATATGTAAAATATAAATATACAGAGAAGGAATGTTCTGTGCACACAATAAGCTATACCCTCATACTGTACTGTCTAAGGGAAACAAATGGCAGCTCCCACCCATATGTATAAATATAAATTTACAGGAAGGAATGTTCTGTACATACAATAAGCTATACCCTCATACTGTACTGTCTAGGGAAACAATATGGCAGCTCCCACCCATATGTATAAATATACAGAGAAGGAATGTTCTGTCACACAATAGCTAACTACCCTCATACTGTAACTGTCTAATGGAAACAATATGGCAGCTCTCCCACCCATATATATAATATACAGAGAAGGAATGTTCTGTACACACTAAGCTAACCCTCATACTGTACTGTCTAAGGGAAACATATGGCAGCTCCATCCTTTTATAATATAATATACAGAGAAGGAATGTTCTGTACACACAATAAGCTATACCTCATAACTGTACTGTTACTGGGAAACATATGGCAGCTCCCACCCATATGTATAAATATACAGGAAGGAATGTTCTGTACATACAATAAGCTATACCCTCATATGAAACTGTCTAAGGGAACATATGGCATACTATGGCAGCTCCCACCCATATGTATAATATACAAAGAAGGAATGTTCTGTACATACAATAGCTATACCCTCATACTGTACTGTTACTAGGGAACTATGGCAGCTCCCACCCATATGTATAAAATATAAATATACAGCGAAGGAATGTTCTGTACACACAATAAGCTATACCCTCATACTGTACTGTATACTGGGAAACACTATGGCAGCTCCCACCCATATGTATAAATATACAGAGAAGGAATGTTCTGTACACACAATAAGCTATACCCTCATACTGTACTGTCTAAGGGAAACACTATGGCAGCTCCCACCCATATGTATAAATATACAGAGAAGGAATGTTCTGTACACACAATAAGCTATACCCTCATACTGTACTGTCTAAGGGAAACAATATGGCAGCTCCCACCCATATGTATAGATGTAAATATACAGAGAAGGAATGTTCTGTACATACAATAGGCTATACCCTCATACTGTACTGTCTAAGGGAAACAATATGGCAGCTCCCACCCATATGTATAAATATAAATATACAGAGAAGGAATGTTCTGTACACACAATAAACTATACCCTCATACTGTACTGTCTAAGGGAAACAGTATGGCAGCTCCCACCCATATGTATAAATATAAATATACAGAGAAGGAATGTTCTGTACACACAATAAGATATACCCTCATACTGTACTGTCTAAGGGAAACAATATGGCAGCTCCCACCCATATGTATAAATATACAGAGAAGGAATGTTCTGTACATACAATAAGCTCTACCCTCATACTGTACTGTCTAAGGGAAACACTATGGCAGCTCCCACCCATATGTATAAATATACAGAGAAGGAATGTTCTCCCACCCATATGTATAAATATACAGAGAAGGAATGTTCTGTACACACAATAAGCTATACCCTCATACTGTACTGTCTAAGGGAAACAAAATGGCAGCTCCCACCCATATGTATAAATATACAGAGAAGGAATGTTCTGTCATATGTATAGGAATATAGCAGAGAACACACAATAAGCTATACCCTCATACTGTACTGTCTAAGGGAAACAAAATGGCAGCTCCCACCCATATGTAGAAATATACAGAGAAGGAATGTTCTGTACACACAATAAGCTATACCCTCATACTGTACTGTCTAAGGGAAACAATATGGCAGCTCCCACCCATATGTATAGATATACAGAGAAGGAATGTTCTGTACACACAATAAGCTATACACTCATACTGTACTGTCTAAGAGAAACAATATGGCAGCTCCCACTCATATGTGTAAATATAAATATACAGAGAAGGAATGTTCTGTACATACAATAAGCTGGTCACAGTTGTCGGTGATGGGGAAGTTGATAGATCAGGTTGCGTCACAGTTTGTAGGTGATGGAAGGTTGAGTGGATCCTGGTGTCATAGTTTGTAAGTTTGATGGGGGAGTCTGAGTTGATCCGGTGGGTCACAGTTTAGGTTGATGGAGAAGTTGAGTGGGTAGGGTTAGGGTCACAGTTGTAGTGATGGAGAATTGAGTGGGTCAGGTGGGGTCACAGTGGTAGGTGATGGGAAGTTGAGGTGATCAGGGTTGGGTCACAGTTGTATGTTGGGGAAAGTTGAGTGGTCAGGTTGGCACAGTTGTAGGTGATGGGGAATTGGTGGATCAGGGTTGGGTCATAGTTGTAGGTGATGGGGGGATTTGAGTGGATCAGGGTTGGGTCAAGTTATAGGTAATGGGGGGTTGAGTAGATCAGGGTTGGGTCATAGTTTATAGGTGATGGGGAGTTGATGTCACAGTTGTAGTTGATGGGGAAGTTTGAGTGGATCAGGTTTGGGTCACAGTTGTAGGTGATTTGCAGAAGTTGGTAGATCAGGGTTGCGTCACAGTTTGTAGGTGATGAAAAGTTGAGTGGATCAGGGTTGGGTCTAGTTGTAGGTTGATGGGGGAGTTGAGTGGATCAGGGTTGGTTCACAGTTGTAGGTGATGGAAAGTTGAGTGGGTCAGGGTTGGGTCACAGTTGGTAGGTGATGGGGGAGTTGAGTGGATCAGGGTTGTGGTCAGTTTAGGTGATGGGGGAGTTGAGTGGGAGTCTGGTTGGTCATAGTTATCTCGGTGATGGGGAGTTGCGTCACAGTTGGTGATGGGGAGTTGTGGATCGGGGGTTGGGGTCACAGTTGTAGGTGTGGGGAAGTTTGAGTAGATCAGGGTTGCTTCACAGTTGTAGGTGATGAGAATTGAGTGGATCATGGTTGGGTCAGTTGTAGGTGGATGGGGGAGTTTGATGGGTCGGGGTGGTCACAGTTGTAGGTGATGGAGAAGTTGAGTGGGTCAGGGTTGGGTCACAGTGTGTAGGTATGGGGAAGTTGAGTGGATCAGTGTGGGTCACAGTTTAGGTGATGGAGAAGTTGAGTGGGTCGGGTTGGGTCACATTTGTAGGTGATGGGGAAGTTGAGTAGATCAGGGTTGCGTCACAGTTGTAGGTGATGGAGAATTGAAGTGGATCAGGGTTTGGTCACAGTTGTAGGGTGATGGGGAAGTTGAGTGGATCAGGGGTTGGGTCAACGTTGTAGGTGATGGGGAATTTGAGTGGACCGGTTGGGTCACATTTTAGGTGATGGGAGTTGATTAGATCAGGTTGTCCACAGTTGTAGGTGATGGGGAAGTTGAGTGGATCAGGGTTGGGTCACAGTTGTAGGTGATGGGGAAGTTGAGTAGATCAGGGTTGCGTCACAGTTGTAGGTGATGGGGAAGTTGAGTGGGTCAGGGTTGGGTCACAGTTGTAGGTGATGGAGAAGTTGAGTGGATCGGGTTGGGTCACAGTTTTAGGTGATGGACGAAAGTTGAGTGGATCAGGGTTGCGTCACAGTTGTGGTGATGGAAAGTTTAGTGGATCAGGGTTGGGTCATTTGTAGGTATGGGGGAGTTGAGTGGATCATGGTTGGGTCACAGTTGTAGGTGATGGGAGAACGTTGAGTGGATCAGGGTTGGTCATAGTTGTAGGTGTGGGGAGTTGAGTGGATCAGGGTTGGGTCATATTTGGTAAGTATGGGGGAGTTGAGTGGATCTGTTCGGTCATAGTTTATGTGATGGGGGTTGAGTGGATCAGGGTTGGTTCATAGTTGTGGTAATGGGAGTTGAGTGGTCAGGTTGGGTCATAAGTGGTAGGTGATGGGGGAGTTGAGTGGATCAGGGTTGGGTCATAGTTTGTGCCCTGCGATTCCCTAGGGGGGGGGACCGTACTTTGTCCTGATCCAACAGGATTTGCTTAATATCGCCAGGTATATTGGTCAAAATAACAGACCAGGGTGCTGAAGGGGATTAATTGTGGTTTGGTTGGTAGAATCAAAATAGAGGATCCCTTAACAGAAGGAGCCATCATTAGGGGTACGGTCTTCGGGATTTGGTTGCCTCTAGTGCCGTCAATAGACTGGCAGCCCAGTCCCGTGTATGGGCAGGGTATCGGAGTCGTCGGGTGAGTTTTATGCAGTTGATCCCCCGTATTGATCCGTCAGCACAGGTGTCTATGGGGGGGGTAACTGCTATCACTGTATTAATCCAATCACCAGATGTAAACAATAGCTTCCTATTACGGTGTTTTCCATGGTCTGCACCCTTGATTGTAGGGAACAGCCATGCCAGTAGCGTTTTTTTTATTGATTTGCTTAGAACCGAGGAGATAATAAAGACCATTGTGGGTTTGGCTGCAGCTGCTTGTACAGAGTTTTATAACACAGCTGACAGAAAGAGGAACCAACTGGGAGGAGTAGATTTCCGCCTGTTGCCGTTCACATTGTTTTCCATTATGAGATTTGCTCTATAATTAAATTGGTCTAATGTCCACATCATGGGATGGTCCTACACACTGCCTGATCATGGCCGTTAACTCATCTTCCAGGGACACAGTATTGGGTGTAGTGGGACATTTATTTTGTTTTGAGTCTTAGATCTTGTTTATCGTCTTGCTTGCCATTGTTATTGCGGGTGAGGGGGGCAATTTAATAGATTAAGACAAAGGTTCAGGGGTGCACCTACCATGAGTCAAACTGAAACATTTTCTCACAGGGCGCGCCATCCTGGGAACCAAACACTAAAAAAGGAATCCGTTAAAAAAAATCCTCTTCCTGCAATACTGAATTTTAGCACCGTCCACCAACCAGTGTATTCAGTATCCCAGCACACCCACCTCCACAAGCCATGCCCATGTTCCCTGAAGGCCACGCCCACTTATCATGCATGCCACCACCTTCTGCTAGTAGGTGGCATTTAAAGGTTGTTCATCCTCACCCCTATGCAAGGTACAGGATAGGGGTAGTGGGGCATTAGGTGATTTTTTGACAAGGAATTTCCCAGTATCCTGAGAAATCTCCCTTGTACTTGTGATGAAAATCAGAAGTGGATTTCAGGCCCTTAATTAATTTTGTTGACCATCACAAGATTCCAATACATTGAGGGAAATTCTCTCTCACTGGTAATTAACTTGAAACAGTAAAAATACTTTAAACATGGATCCTCAATGAAATGTCATAGGCTTCGACCCCCAGGGGGATTTAACAGCTTTAACAGGCCAATTTTATTGATGATATTTCCCATTTAAACTGTTTAAAAATGTAACTATTTGCTTTATTGCGTTCTGTGTGATTTAGCTTTTTCTTCCTATAAAAAGGGAGAATTGCCTGCAGGGCTTACCTGTGCTCTCAGCATCTCTGCTGTGTTACCTGGTTCTTGCTAAGCTCTACCTCCACTCAGGGGCAGCCCTTGAGTTCAGCTGATGGGAAATGATTTGCAGATCACAAACACAACCCAAGGTGCTTGTGGGTCGGGCACTAGATGTGTATCTGACTGTAATGTAAAGTGCATTGTGGGTCGGGCACTATATGTGTATCTGACTGAAATGTAAAAAGGTGCATTGTGGGTCGGGCACTATATGTGTATCTGACTGAGATGTAAAAGGTGCTTGTGGGGTCGCACTTTATATATTAGGCTGTCTGCACGTGGACTGATGTGATATTTTAGTCTATGGACTGTCTCTTTCTTCGCCTCGGTCCTGTTTCCTCTTTAAAACTATAATATTCCAGTATTAATATTTAAAGAACAAAAATGGGGTCTTTACCACCCTGCAGACAATTACATATTTCTCTGGGTGACAGTTTGGCTCAGACGATTTTTTTAAACCCTCTGCTCTGGTTACATGTTGTACCTTATGAATAATTAATCTTACACAGTATAATTTCCTCCGTTCTATGAGAAACTCATTTTTTATAGCTACGTCTATGTACCAGTCACTGCGTGTCAGAATATGGAATCAATGTACCAGTCACTGCGTGTCAGTATAGGGAATCTATGTACCAGTCACTGCCTGTCAGTATAGGGAATCTATGTAACCAGTCACCCCTGTCAGTATAGGAATCTATTACAGTCACTGCGTGTCAGTATAGGAATCTATGTACCATTCCACTGCGCGTCAGTATAGGGAATCTTTTACCAGTCACTGCCTGTCGTTATAGGAATCTATGTACCAGTCACTGCCTGTCAGTATAGGGAATCTATGTACCAGTCACTGCCTGTCATATAGGGAATCTATGTAACCAGTCACTGCTGTGTATAGGCATCTATGTACCAGTACTGCCTGTCTTAGGGAATCTATGGTACCAGTCACCTGCGTGTCAGTATAGGGAATCTATGTACCAGTCCACTGCGTGTCAGTTAAGGGAACTTGTACCAGTTCACTGCCTTCAATATGGATCTATTCCATCACTGCGTGTCAGTATAGGGAATTTAGTACCAGTCACTGCGTGTCAGTATAGGGAATCTATGTAACCAGTCACTGCGTGTCAGTATAGGGAATCTATGTACCAGTTATCTGCGTGTCAGTATAGGGAAAATCTATATGTAACAGTCACTGCGGTGTCAGTATAGGGAATCTATGGCAATAATCCGTTTCTATTCCAGCTTATACACAGTTCATAGACAAGAGTGCCATCCAAGTGGGGGGGGGGGCATGTAGGGTGGGAACGTGTCTATAGAGACGGACAGACAGAATTTTCTGTACACACAATAAGCTATACCCTCATACTGTTCTGTCTAAGGGAAACAATATGGCAGCTCCCACCCATATGTATAAATATACAGAGAAGGAATGTTCTGTACACACAATAAGCTATACCCTCATACTGTACTGTCTATGGAAACTATGGCAGCTCCACCCATATATATAAATATACAGAGAAGGAATGTTCTGTACACACAATAGCTATACCCTCATACTGTACTGTCTAAGGGAAACAATATGGCAGCTCCCATCCATAATGTATAAATAATATCAGAGAAGTAATGTTCTGTACACACATAAGCTATACCCTCATACTGTACTGTATACTAGGGAAACACTATGGCAGCTTCCACCCATATTATATATAAATATACAGGAAGGAATGTTCTGTACAACAAAAAGCTATACCCTCATACTGTATGTCTAAGGGAAACATATGGCAGCTCCACCCATATGTATAAATATACAGAGAAGGAATGTTCTGTACATACAATAAGCTATACCCTCATACTGTACTGTAACTGGGAAACACTATGGCAGCCTCCACCCATATGTATAAATATAATATACAGAAGGAATGTTCTGTACACACAATAAGCTAACCCTCATACTGTACTGTAACTGGGAAACACTATGGCAGCTCCCACCCATATGTATAAATATAAATATACGAGAAGGATGTTCGTGCACACAATAAGCTATACCCTCATACTGTACTGTCTAAGGGAAACAATGGCAGCTCCCACCCATGTATAATATAAATTAACAGAGAAGGAATGTTCTGTACATACATAAGCTATACCCTCATACTGTACTGTCTAAGGGAAACAATATGGCAGCTCCCACCCTAATGTATAAATATATACAGAGAAGGAATGTTCTGTACACACATAAGCTATCCCCTCATACTGTACTGTCTAAGGAAACAATATGGCAGCTCCACCCATATATATAAATATACAGAGAAGGAATGTTCTGTACACACAATAAGCTATACCCTCATACTGTACTGTCTAAGGGAAACAATTGGCGCTCCCACCAATATGTATAATATAATATACAGAGAAGAATGTTCTGTACCACAATAAGCTATATACCCTCACTGTCGACTGTCTACTGGGAAACACTATGGCAGCTCCCACCCATATGTATAAATATCAGGAAGGAATGTTCTGTACATACAATAAGCTATACCCTCATACTGAACTGTCTAAGGGAAACAATATGGCAGCTCCCACCCAATGTATAATATACAGAGAAGGAATGTTCTGTACATACAATAAGCTATACCCTCATACTGTACTGTTACTGGGAAACACTATGGCAGCTCCCACCCATATGTATAAATAAATATACAGGAAGAATTGTTCTGTACACCAATAACTATACCCTCATACTGTACTGTACTGGGAAACACATGGCAGCTCCCACCCATATGTATAAATATCAGAGAAGGAATGTTCTGTACACACAATAAGCTATACCCTCATACTGTACTGTCTAAGGGAAACACTATGGCAGCTCCCCACCCATAGTATAATTAATATACAGAAGGAATGTTCTGTGCACAATAAGCTATACCCTCATACTGTACTGTCTAAGGGAAACAATATGGCAGCTCCCCCCCATATGTATAAAATACAGAGAAGGAATGTTCTGTACACACAATAACTATACCCTCATACTGTACGGTCTAAGGGAAACAATATGGCAGCTCCCACCCATATGTATAAATATAGATATCGAGAGGAATGTTCTGTACACACAATAAGCTATACCCTCATACTGTGCTGTTACTGGAAACACTATGGCAGCTCCCACCCATATGTATAAATATACAGAGAAGGAATGTTCTGTACACACAATAAGCTATACCCTCATACTGTACTGTCTAAGGGAACAAATGGCAGCTCCCACCCATATGTATAGATTAAATATACAGAGAAGGAATGTTCTGTCATACAATAGGCTACACCTCATACTGTACTGCCTAAGGGAAACAATATGGCAGCTCCCACCCATATTATAATAATAAATTCAGAGAAGGATGTTCTGTACACAACATAATACTATACCCTCATACTGTACTGTCTAAGGGAAACAGTATGCCAGCTCCCCCCATATGTATAAATATAATCATAGAGAAGAATGTTCTGTACACACATAATATACCCTCATACTGTACTGTCTAAGGGAAACAATATGGCGCTCCCACCCATATGTATAAATATACAGAGAAGGAATGTTCTGTACATACAATCTTACCCCATACTGTACTGTCTAAGGGAAACTATGGCAGCTCCCACCCATATGTATAAATATACAAGAAGGAATGTTCTGTACACACAATAAGCTATACCCTCATACTGTACTGTCTAAGGGAAACAATGGCAGCTCCCACCCATATGTAGAAATATACAGAGAAGGAATGTTTCTGTACACACAATAAGCTATACCCTCATACTGTACTGTCTAAGGGAAACAATTGGCACTCCCACCCATATGTATAGATATACAGAGAAGAATGTTCTGTACACACATAAGCTAATACCTCATACTGTACTGTCTAAGAGAAACAATATGGCAGCTTCCCACCCCATATGTTAATATAAATATACAGAGAAGGAATGTTCTGTACATACAATAAGCTATACCCTCATACTGTCCTTTCTAAGGGAACAATATGGCAGCTCCCACCATATGTATAAATATACAGAGAAGAAATGTTCTGTACCACAATAAGCTATACCCTCATACTGTACTGTCTAGGGAAACATATGGCAGCTCCCACCCATTGTAATAAATATACAGAGAAGGAATGTTCTGTACACACAATAACTATACCCTCATCCTGTACTGTCTAAGGGAAACAAATGGCGCTCCCACCCATATGTAAAATATACAGAGAAGGAATGTTCTGTACACACAATAAGGCTATAACCCTCATACTGTACTGTCTAAGGGAAACAATATGGCAGCTCCCACCCTATGTATAGAATTACAGAGAAGGAATGTTTCTGTACACACAATAAGCTATACTCATACTGTACTGTCTAAGAGAAACAATATGCAGCTCCCACTCATATGTGTAAATATATAAATATACAGAGAAGGAATGTTCTGTACACACAATAAGCTATACACTCATACTGTACTGTCTAAGGAAACAATATGGCAGCTCCCACCCATATGTATAAATATACAGAGAAGGAATGTTCTGTACATACAATAAGCTATACCCTCATACTGTACTGTCTAAGAGAAACAATATGGCAGCTCCCATTCATATGTATAAATATATAGAGAAGGAATGTTCTGTACACACAATAAGCTATACCCTCATACTGTACTGTCTAAGGGAAACAATATGGCAGCTCCCACCCATATGTATAAATATAAATATACAGAGAAGGAATGTTCTGTACACAGAACTAGACACGGATAGAGCGTCAGAACTAGCCACGGAATTTAGAGGTCAGAACCTAGCCACGGATAGAGCGTCAGAACTAGCCACGGATAGAGCGTCAAACCTAGGCCACGGATAGAGCGTCAGAACCTCGCCACGGATTATAGTGTTATAGAGCGTCAGAACCTAGCCACGGATTTAGACGTCCAGAACCTAGCCACAAATAGAGCGTCAGAACCTAGCCACGGATAGAGCGTCAGAACCTAGCCACGGATAGAGCGTCAGAACCTAGCCACGGATAGAGCGTCAGAACCTAGCCACGGATAGAGCGTCAGAACCTAGCCACGGATAGAGCGTCAGAACTAGCCACGGCTAGAGCGGCAGAACTAGCCACGGATTTAGAGCGTCAGAACCTAGCCACGGAGAGAGCGTCAGAACTAGCCACGGATAGAGGCTAGAACCTAGCCACGGATAGAGCGTCAGAACCTCGTCTCTGCCATCAAAACCATGAGATGAAATAATTACCTGTGGTTGTGGTTAATGCGACTGAGGAGAATCCCAAACCAACAGTAGACTCAAAGGATAACGACATCTTCATCTTGTAGGGCTCAGAAGCAAGTTTGTCGCTGCCAGGCCCCAGATCTGAGAAACAATATCTTCAGTTTTGTTTACCTTCAGAGTCATGCATTTATAGAGGAATATTAGCATAAAAAAAATAAGACAGGATGAGGCTATCAATTCCTATTCGGGTCAGATAGGGTTGCCATCCATGGCTTTGTTTTACACAATATAGGAATTGTAAAAACAATGGAATTCCAAGTGGAAAAGTTCAGGAAGGCGGAGAGGGGCTAGATATGGGGCGAAACGTTCAAACGTGGTTACCGGATCGATTCCGATGGATATGGACTCCGAGAAAAACACGTTTGGAACACCGGATCCAGTGTTGTAGCCTGGTTATTTTCTTGCAGATGCGATCAGGCTGCAGAGAAAAGGAAAAAATCCGGATTATTGGAATTTTCTTGCCTCTCGGGAATTAGTATAATTATCTTACTTCTACCTTCAATTAGATTTCTACCAATCATCGTAAGTGCTGAAACCATGATGCCGTGAAATTGACCAATGGGGCAGTTAATGGGTACAGCTTGGCATCATGAGAAATAGATCCTGGAGAAGATAAATGCAGCACCCATGTCTATGGACGTAAGTCAGGATACCGGTTTAGGAAATAGACCGGAACTTCCAAGATGATCCGTAGATATTGAATGATTAGAGAAACAACAATTGTAAATGAACCAGTGTAAACACAAAAACAGGCCCGTCAGTAGGATCACAAAGCGGACATGACATCATTCCCATCTAGAAGGGGGGACCCCAGACAAGTATAAAAATAAGCATAATGGGACAAGGTGAGATGAAAACTCCAAGAGGAAACCAGACATTGGTCCTGTAACAATATAACCATTAATGTGAAATGTCTGTGACTGGTTCACCAGAAAGAGTTAATAAATATTAGATTTGGGAAACTTCCTCCTCAGTAACCGAAAAATCCCCCCCACGGTTTGGTGACCTTCAACTTTCCTATTGTCTCACTGTCTATACCTCATTCTTGTTTATCAACTGTTTCAGTGCCAGAATGGTTCCAACAAGGACGCAAAGAGTCATCAGCAGGCCGTGGCCACAGCACCAAATCACTTTCACCCGAGAACAGGAAGGGAAGATGAATTACGAAGGGGGGCCTGTTTAAAAAGAACCAGGATAGAACATTAAAATTAAAATTAAAGGGATGGTCACCCCTTTTTAACGTTTTATATATATATAACATATGGTCCCCCAGCCACCCCGAAAATTCTGTAGAAAGTGCCCGATATGTACTTGACTTCACTCTATCTCCGCGCAGTAGCCCAGTCCTCGCTTGCCACGGGAATGACAAGGGAGGGGAGGACCGGCAGCCGCGTCCCGTGATTTCTGCGAGGCAGCCAAAACAGGGACTACGGCTGCCGGCTGCTCAGAACGCCTGGAGGATGACGGGAAGTAAGTAACTATCGGGCACTTTGCTATGAACTTCTGATTCAGGCTTGGTGGTGGGGCTGGGGAATAATATTGATAAATCTAATGGGGAGTTTACACTGGGGGAGGGAGACCGAAAACGGGGAGGGGAAAGGGAGGGGGGGAGGACCCTCTACCTGCGCAGGCCTCAGACGCTTGTCGAGGTGAGGCTGAGGACAGGTGCTGGATCAGTCACCGAGAACCTACACATACACCTTTCCTGGACTTGTGGAGGGGCACAGCATTGGCAACCATAAGGAGCGGGATTGTAATACGGTAAGGATTTTTGTACACTCAAGAGTTGGGCCAGTATGGGGTTGTTAAATTTGGAGTGTTGTGGGGGTGGGACATTGCCCTTTAGTCAAAGGTCAAAAAATTGTTTTTAAAAAAAAACACTGATGGACGATACTGGTGTTATCAGAAATAAAGAGAACGATAGTGCATATAAAATGAAAAGTACCTGGGGCAAGGGGTTGGATGATTATTTACCTACCTCCTAAGTATAAGTCTCAGTTGCACACGAAGTTCTCTCAATTTCACGCGGTGCCTCAGCGGCTATCTTTTAAATATTATTTTCCTTTAATGTACTGATGAAGCCCGGAGGTTAAGGAGCTATGCCTTACCCTCCCTTCTTCAGTCAATAATCAGAGGCCAAAGGCCGAAGGTAAGTTATTTACCGTGTACACGATCCGCCGCTGCAGACTCCAGATTTCCCACCACTCCTGTTCTACATTCCTATGAGCGTGCATTACGTGCCATGCGCGCTAAGAGAATTGGAACCAGGAAGCGGTCGGAGATTTTGTGAGTTGAACTATTCTCTTAATACAGGAAGTTACAGGCACTAACCTGCGGATGAAAACATATTTGGGAGGTAGAATTAATCAAATCACAGATCCCTTGACACCATGTACTTTTTTTACAAGTATACGGATTAGTTAACTCCATTAGACTCGCAAGTAAAGGAGCGTGAATTAATCTTTTAGTCACGTTTGTACCAACATCAAACGGAAAAAAAGTCCTACAAGATGGAATCCAAAATGGACTTACTCTATTAGGCTGAGCCGCACAAATGCAAGGCACACGGAATCGCGACACCAAAATCGGCAGAGCGTTATCGCACGCGAATGCGGTGCGGATTTCTCGTGCCGCCTTTGCGCATACGTTTTCACCGTTTGTGCGTTCCGGAAACCCATGCGTTAACGCACCAAGATGGTGAATGATTGCATTCATAAAACGCGAACGGGCGCGCCAATCGCATGCGATCGGAAATCGCGGGAATTTCCGCCTTTCCAAGCAGATTTCCATTTTAGCGAAAAACCGGGCGCAAAAAACGCGAACGTGAAAAGCCGCGTGCGCAAACGCGCGAAAAACGCGGCTGTGTGGCAGCATCTTACTGACCATTTCATGGGATTTGTGAAATAGGCAAAGACAAAACTATACTAACATTCAAATGAGTGCAGCTAAAAATATGATGTTAATATTTAATCATTTGAATCATAACAAGTATATCCTCGAAACCAAAATAGTTAGTCTGAGGGAAAGATATGGCAGCTGCCCAGAACTTTTGTGTAATCTTATGTTCCACCACACAAGGACAACAGTCCCAGAAGCTTTTTAAATTCATGTATACATTTTGCCAGTGTATACTTTGTCTATGGTGTTTATACATGTCCTTGGTTGCATCTATGGTGTGTTTATACTTGGTCCTATGTGTGTATAATTGTTCCTATGGTGTTATATCATTTGGTCCTATGTCGTTTATAACATTTGGTCATATGGGTGATATTGGTAGGTGTTTACATTGGTCCTGAGTATATGGCTTTGTTTATACATTTGGGTCACATAAATGGTCCATATGGTGTTTATACAGTTGGTCATATGGTGTTTATACATTTGGTCCTATGTGTTTATACATTGGTCCTATGGTGTTTATCCATTGGTCCTATGTGTTATACATTTGGCCTATTGGGGTTATATACATTTGGTCCTATGGTGTTTAATGTTATGTATACATTGGTCCTATGATGTTTATACATTTGGTCATATGGGTTTATACATTTGGTCCAGTGATAATGATGCCTTGGTATACATTTGGTCTATGATGTTTATACATTTGGTCTCCTATGGATGTTTATAATGTTGGGTCCTATGGATGGTTATACAATTTGGTCTATGGTGTTTATACATTTGGTCCTATGGTGTTTATACATGTGTACTATGTGGTGTTTATACATTTGGTCTATGGTGTTATACATGGGTCCTATGGTTGTTTTATACATTGTGGTCTAATGGGTGTTCTATACATTTGGTCATCGGTGTTGAGAGACTGAGATTTTTTTAAAAGAAAACTAATAAGGAAAGTTGAAGACCTACTTGGGTTTATTCCCGGTAACTGCCAACCTCATAGGATCTACGATGTTCTGAAACGGTCTTTGTCAATTATTTGTAGGATTCTTAGTTGGGGGTTCAATTTGGTCACCCTATTCACTGGCTCAGTAGAGTAATGGACAGCCGAGCTATATTAAAGGAAAGAAAGTCTGTAACTATTAACCACCCTCACACAAGTAATTATAAGCTCTTGGGAAAGGCATTGCGGTCGTCACAGGTGTTCTAAATGAAGCCCTGCATCAGTTATAAATTACTTAGTACTATGGAATAGTGGGTACTGCCATGGTGAAATGTCCCCGAAATCGCAGATAGTCTCTACTTTTCCCGTACAGGGTTTTTAGGATGTTGGTGATTTAAAGGGACAGAACTCATCCATGTTTTCATCTTTTGAGTTGCTGGGTTGATTAGGTAAATCTACCTCCATAAACTCACATAGACCAGGGACACCGACACCCACCACAAACTAAAGATTCTATTTAACATAGAGCTGCGGACCACAAGTTGGACATCGCAGTACAAAAGTCCCTCTAAAGAAAACCATACATTGTATTGACAGTGCCTGTCCCTTTAACAAACCTCATTTAAAAAACCCGTTCTATTGCCTCCAGATCACTTCGGGGCACCAGAGAGCAGCCTTGGCGTAAACAGGTCCTTGTGGTAGTCGCAGTGGTTAAGGATATGGTTCATGGATTTCATCTTCTTCACTTGAAGGAGCCAGAGAGATAGGTTGATGCGAGGGACTCCTGCAGTTAAACAAGTCTGCTATTCCTCCTGGCACATCATCTGGATGGTTAACGTAGAGAACCATTAATAATTAATGACATAAAAGGGAACATAAGACTGAAAGTAGAACCAGGAAAGCTCTAAACTACCACTGCTATTGTTCATTCCATTGGTCAGACTCATTATCTTAAGATCAGGTGGATTTCTATAGATCGGTTACTTGGCAGTCTCCAATGAGATGAGGGCTAAACACCACTAATACTTACACCAAAACACCTCCTCCTTGTCCATGCAAATCTCCTCTACTCTTTCCTTCAATCAGCTGGGAAAATCTTGGACATGGATACAACCGAGCGTGGAAACTAGGGGCACAGGACATGATATTAAACAGAATGTGGACAAGACAGGGGCGTCTTCAAGGGGAAACTCAGTACAATAATGAACAGTTTATTATAAACGATAGGGAATTACCAAAATATCACATGACGAATGATTGACAGCAACGATCATTACCGATTGTGATCCTCCATAAAAAATCGTCACATAATAGTATTTTATGGTTTCAGTCCGGGGGGGATGATTCGGTTGCTCATAGAGATATGAGCATGTGGTGACCAACACAAACAGCCAATCGGTGGTGCATGCTGGGACAAAAAGGATCATTACAGAAACTGGAAGTGGCAGCTCACTACTGACCACAGCAAAGGGTATGAAACAATTGGTTTCTTAGAACCTAGGTAGGTGTATACATAAGGATTATTTTCCACAGAGAAAAAAGTTCAGGGTTCTGATCTGTGACACTTTTCAAAGTTCTCATAAAGGGGTAGATTGAAACTCATGTTAAGTTCCATTACAGGTGTTCATACATCCCACCCACCACACCGAGAGCCCTAAGTGACTTGACTAGGCCGCTTGCAACCTGCGTTTCGGACAGACCTGTTAGGAATTGTTTCTAAACCAAAAATATAACTGTGTAAATCAGTCAAATATTAATACTATAAGGCCACAGTAACTTTCCAACCTTCCTCCACCTCTGTACCTCTGGTTCAGGCATGCTCAGTTAGTTCGTGTGTTAGTGAAATGACACTATTGTCATAGGCCAGTGCATCTATTAGAATGGGGCGGGAGGGCAAGATCCAAAATAACAACTCATCGCGGCGATACTGCACTTTTGCTAACATTATTAAAGTACTAATAAAGTGTCATTATTTACAATGCCCCGTATTGATCAATATGGTTGGGATATAAAAATGGCCCCATACCCCCCTTCTAGTGAGAAGTACAAGAAGAATAATCATGATATAACCATACATTCACGAGGGACGAGATTGATCTTACCCGTTACAGATACTTTGCCATTTTCGATTTCAAGTGTTCGTCCTTATAAACAACACGAAAAAAACAATATTTTCTCCCATTGCTCCGGTCAAACAAAACAGAGGGACAGAATCAAGTAAATGAATTGCAGACAAATGACATAGAATGGGTTAGTTATGGCTACAGGTTCTGCGAGCAATAGGACATTATAGGGCCTATGTGATTGGCTGAGACAGATTATTTCCAGAAACCCTATAGAACAAATCAATAGACAGAATATTTACACCATTATAATATACTATTTCTAGAGTTCCCCTATAAAAGCCCCATTAGTGACATTATCCCCTAAATTAAATACAGACTTTTAAAAATCAAATTTCTATTTAGAAAGTTCCGTTTAACCCTTACGCTTCCAGGGTCTGTAAAGGGGAGACCACTTCTTTCCATATCAGGGAGGTATTTTTGCAGATATTTCTCAGAGCAAACGCTCTAATGGTAAAATTGCCCCAACGTCCAGGATTCCAGACGAAACCTAAATTAAAACAGGAGACACAATAAATCAATGCGGAATTACAACCTGCTGTTCTAAACAGGGTGTAGAATAGACTGTAACAGTGTAAAAACTGGAGAAAAAAAAAATATCCCTAAATCCTGCAAATTTGCATTCTAAATATTCACCTCTAGATGGCAAATAGCCCTAGGCTAGATCTAGTTTTATACATTTATATAGTTGGGTAGGCAGCGCTATACATTGTAACTAGAGATGTAATGTGGGTCTGAATAGAACCCAGTTTCGAATCGAATCGAGGGTTTCGAAGTCCCGATTAAACTTCGGAAACTCCGCAAATTTCTGAGAAACACGGTATTTTTTTTTGAAACTTTTTCGATTTTATCGAAAATCGAAAGTAGAATAACAAGTATCGACAAAGTAACGATTCGAAATCGAAAGTGCCGAATTTTCGAAAACGAAAGTAGACAATTTCGAAACGCGGGAAACTTCGAAAAGGATCGAATTCACAGTTTCGAACATCTCTCAATACATTAAGATAAAAAAAGTGCAAGCAAAATAAACAGGTAAATAAAGAATATATACCGAAATAATAAAAAAATCCATAAATAGGAAAAGAGATATATAATATTATATATATTATATATATATCATATATATATATATATATATTACACATTAGGTAATGTACAGGTAAACCACCCTTCCCACCAACCAAAATTGCAATAGTTAGAAAGCTGAGATGTAAGACTAACCTGAATTCCTGCCTGATGTACTGTCTGCTTCCTGGTTCTTCCATTTAGCAACTGTCAGTCATGGATGTGACAGATGACATCACAGCCAATGACTGAATGCTATTCCCCTAGCTGCCTGATCTGAGCATGTGCGAGCTTGTAAAACAGTTGGGAGTTTGAATAGGGGGCGGAAACCTTGCGTTTTTGCTAATTTAAACATACATCATTGCTCTCTATTATAATAGTCTCATATCCTTTACTACTTGACACAAAACACCGAGTTAGTTTTGAAGTTCTCAAATTTGGTGTCAAACTCCTTCTGAAAATGACATATGATAATAACCCATTTATATACAGATTAATACACTGTACAGGGTGAAATGATCACTAATAGCACTAGACTATCGTGTACTTTTAATGATAATGAACCTAATATTAGGTGTTTTGTATAATTTGTCATTAAATGTAGCAGAATGTGTTACAATAACAAGGATCTTGGTTACGACATTAAAACGATCACAATCGGGTTCTTGTACCCAGATTTAGCAAAGCCAGAAAAGCAGCAGTGTGGGCATCTCAATACATTGAATATTTCTTTCTTATTGGTACGGAGGTTAGTGTGGACATTGACAATACATTTTATGGTGTACTCAGGATTTACTCCGTTACATGGTGTCTCGTCATTATTTCGCCATTATCTGTTCTGTGTATGGGATACCTGGAATATTATTTTGGCTTCTTTAGGATAAGAACCATCTCTGCCTTTTCCCTGTAAAGCTTTTCCAAGATGTTTATTTCTCGTTTTTCTCCAACAGACGTTTTTCTATTGATTCCAACTGCAGGACGGACCAAAATAACGAGGACTGAATGGTGAAGTTGGGTCATGCTTACTGGTCTGTTCTCACTGCGAGCTAATTCAGGTTCTTACTTACTGTCAATCTAAGGGTTAGTGGCAAATGGCAGTAAAAATTGCAGCAGGGGGGAATGTTCATTTGGGCCTGTGCTATGCATCTCCGAAAAAGCCATGCAACAGCGTAACAAGAAACGACATTAATCCCATATTTTACAACAGTTTTTTTATAGGAATTCACTCAAAGAGAAATAATATGGCAGCTCCCATCCCTTTTCTTACGAAAGGAAGTTTTGTACACAATATAGCTATACCTCATATTACTGTTAAGGGAAAAACTATGGCAGCTCCCAGCATATGTATAAATATACAGAGAAGGAATGTTCTGTACACACAATAAGCTAACCCTCATACTGTACTGTTAAGGGAAAAAACTATGGCAGCTCCCACCCATATGTATAAATATACAGAGAAGGAATGTTCTGTACACACAATAAGCTATACCCTCATACTGTATGTCTAAGGGAAACAATATGGCAGCTCCCACCCATATGTATATAAATATACAGAGAAGGAATGTTCTGTACACCACAATAAGCTATACCCTCATACTGTATGTCTAAGGGAAACATATGGCAGCTCCCACCCATATGTATAAATATACAGAGAAGGAATGTTTCTGTACACAAATAATGCTATACCCCCATACTGTACTGTCTAAGGGAAAACAATATGCAGCTCCCACCCATAGTATAAATAAATATACAGAGAAGGAATGTTCTGTACACAATAACTATACCTCATACTGTACTGTCTAAGGGAAACCATATGGCAGCTCCACCCCATATGTATAAAATATACAGAGAAGGAATGTTCTGTACACAAAGCTATACCCTCATTACTGACGTCTAAGGGAACATATGGCAGCTCCCACCCATATGTATAATATACAGAGAAGGAATGTTTGTACACACAATAAGCTATACCCTCATACTGTACTGTCTAAGGGAAAACAATATGGCAGCTCCCACCAATAGTAAATATAAACAGAGAAGGAATGTCTGTACACACAATAAGCTATACCACTCATACTGTACTGTCTAAGGGAAACAATATGGCAGCTCCCACCCATATGTATAAATATACAGAGAAGGAATGTTCTGTAACACAAATAGCTATACCCCATCTGTACTGTCTAAGGGAAACAATATGGCAGCTCCCACCCAATGTATAAAATAAATATACAGAGAAGGAATGTTTGTACAACATATAGCTTACCTCATACTGTACTGTCTAAGGGAAAACAATATGGCAGCTCCCACCCATATGTATAAATATACAGAGAAGGAATGTTCTGTAAACAATAAGCTATACCCTCATACTGTACTGTCTAAGGGAAACAATATGGCAGCTCCCACCCATATGTATAAATATACAGAGAAGGAATGTTCTGTACACACAATAAGCTATACCCTCATACTGTACTGTCTAAGGGAAACAATATGGCAGCTCCCACCCATATGATATAAATATACAGAGAAGGAATGTTCTGTACACACAATAAGCTATACCCTCAATTTGTACTGTCTAAGGGAAACAATATGGCAGCTCCCACCCATATGTATAAAATATACAGAGAAGGAATGTTTGTACACAACAAGAACTAACCCTCATACTGTACTGTCTAAGGGAAACAATATGGCAGCTCCCACCCATATGTATAAATATACAGAGAAGGAATGTCTGTAACACAATAAGCTTACCCTCATACTGTATGCTAAGGGAAACAAATATGGCAGCTCCCACCCATATGATATAATATACAGAGAAGGAATGTTCTGTAAAACAATAAGCTATACCCTCATATGTACTGTCTAAGGGAAACAATTATAGCAGCTCCCACCCATATGTATAAATATAAAATATACAGAGAAGGAATGTTCTGTCACACAATAATCTATACCCTCATACTGTACGCTAAGGGAAACAATATGGCAGCTCCCACCTATATGATAAATATACAGAGAAGGAATGTAAACAATAACTATACCCTCATACTGTACTGTCTAAGGGAACAATATGGCAGCTCCCACCCATATGTATAAATATACAGAGAAGGAATGTTCTGTACACACAATAAGCTATACCCTCATACTGTACTGTCTAAGGAAAAACTGGCAGCTCCCACCCATATGTATAAATATAATATACAGAGAAGGAATGTTCTGTACAACAAATAGCTATACCCTCATACTGTACGTCTAAGGAACCACTATGGCAGCTCCCACCCATATGTAAAAGTATATAGAGAAGGAATGTCTGTAAACAATAAGCTATACCCTCATATTGTACTGTCTAAGGGAAACAATATGGCAGCTCCCACCCATATGTATAAATATAATTATACAGAGAAGGAATGTTCTGTAAACACAAATCAGCTATCACCTCATTCTGTACTTCTAAGGGAAAAATATGGCAGCTCCACCCATATGTAAAATAAAAGTATAAGAGAAGGAATGTTCGTACAACAATAAGCTATACCCTCATACTGTACGTTCTAAGGGAAACATATGGCAGCTCCCACCCATATGTAAAAAGATATAGAGAAAGGAATGTTCTGTACAACAATAAGCTATACCCCATACTGTATGTCTAAGGGAAAAATATGGCAGCTCCCACCCATATGTATAAATATAATTACAGAGAAGGAATGTTTGTAAACACAATAGCTATTACCCATAACTGTACTGTCTAAGAGAAACAATATGCAGCTCCCACCATATGTATAAATATAAATATAAAAGAAGGAATGTTCTGTACACACAATAAGCTTACCTCAATTCTGTACTGTCTAAGGGAAACAATATGGCAGCTCCCACCATATGTATAATATAATATAAGAGAGAGAATGTTCTGTAAACACAATAAGCTATACCCTCATATTGTACTGTCTAAGGGAAAACAATATGGCAGCTCCCCACCCAATGTATAAATATAATTATACAGAGAAGGAATGTTCTGTAAACACAATAAGCTATACCCTCATATGTACTGTCTAAGGGAAAACAATATGGCAGCTCCACCCATATGTATAAATATAATTATACAGAGAAGGAATGTTCTGTAAAAACAATAACTATACCCTCATTACTGTACTGTCTAAGGGAAACAATATTGCAGCCCACCCATATGTATAAATATAATTAACAGAGAGGAATGTTCTGTAAACACAATAAGCTATTACATCATCTGTACTGTCTAAGGGAAACAATATGGCAGCTCCCACCCATATGTATAAAATAAATATACAGAGAAGGAATGTTCTGTACAAACAATAAGCTATACCCTCATCTTGTACTCTAAGGGAAACAATATGGCAGCTCCCACCCATATGTTAAAATATATAGAGAAGGAATGTTCTGTACACACAATAAGCTATACCTCATACTGTACGTCTAAGGGAAACACTATGCATTCCACCCATATGTAAAAGTATATAGAGAAGGAATGTTCTGTACATACAATAAGCTATAACCTCATACTGTACTGTCTAAGGGAAACAATGATGGCAGCTCCCAACCATATGTATAAATTATAATATACAGAAGAAGGATGTTCTGTACAACACAATAAGCTATACCCTCATACTGATGTCTAAGGAAAACAATATGGCAGCCCCACCCATATGTAAAATATAAATATACAGAGAAGGAATGTTCTGTACACACAATAAGCTATACCCTCATTCTGTACTGTCTAAAGGAAACAATATGGCAGCTCCCACCCAATGTATAAATATAATATACAGAGATGGAATGTTCTGTAAACACAATAAGCTATACCCTATATATGTATGTCTAAGGGAAACATATGGCAGCTCCCACCCATATGTATAAATATAATATACAGAGAAGGAATGTTCTGTAAACACAATAGCTTATACAACCATTCTGTTACTCTAAGGGAAACAATATGGCAGCTCCCCACCCATATGTATAAATAAATATACAGAGAAGGGAATGTTCTGTACACACAATAAGCTATACCCTCATGTACTGTCTAAGGGAAACACATATGGCAGCTCACACCCATATGTAAAAGTATATATAAGAAGGATGTTCTGTAACACAATAAGCTATACCCTCATAGACTGTCTAAGGGAAACAATATGGCAGCTCCCACCCATATGTATAAATATAACAGAGAAGGAATGTTCTGTACATAAAATAAGCTATACCCTCATTTGTATGTCTAAGGGGAAAAAATGGCAGCTCCACCCATATGTTAATATACAGAGAACGGATGTTTGTACATACAATAAGCTATACCCTCCACTGTTAAGTCTAGGGAAACAATATGGGCAGATCCCACCATATGTATAAATATACAGAGAAGGAATGTTCTGTACACACCATAAGCTATACCCTCATACTGTACTGTCTAAGGGAAACTATATGGCAGCTCCCACCCATATGTATACATATACAGAGAAGGAATCATGTTCTGTACATACAATAAGCTATACCCTCATACTGTACTCTCTAAGGGAAACAATATGGCAGCTCCCATTCATATGTATAAATATACAGAGAAGGAATGTTCTGTACGTACAATAAGCTATACCCTCATACTGTACTGTCTAAGGGAAACAATATGGCAGCTCCCACCCATATGTATAAATATAAATTTACAGAGAAGGAATGTTCTGTACACACAATAAGCTATACCCTCATTCTGTACTGTCTAAGGAAACAATATGGCAGCTCACACCCATATGTATAAATATACAGAGAAGGAATGTTCTGTACATACAATAAGCTATACCCTCATACTGTACTGTCTAAGAGAAACAATATGGCAGCTCCCATTCATATGTATAAATATATAGAGAAGGAATGTTCTGTACACACAATAAGCTATACCCTCATACTGTACTGTCTAAGGGAAACAATATGGCAGCTCCCACCCATATGTATAAATATAAATATACAGAGAAGGAATGTTCTGTACACACAATAATCTATACCCTCATTCTGTACTGTCTAAGGAAACAATATGGCAGCTCCCACCCATATGTATAAATATACAGAGAAGGAATGTTCTGTAACACAATAAGCTATACCCTCATATGTGACTGTCTAAGGGAAACAATTATAGCAGCTCCCACCCATATGTATAAATATAAATAACAGAGAAGGAATGTTCGTACAACAATAATCTATACCCCATACTGTACTGTCTAAGGGAAACATATGGCGCTCCCACCTATATGTATAAATATACAGAGAAGGAATGTAACACAATAATCTATACCCTCATACTGTAGTGTCTAAGGGAACATATGGCAGCTTCCACCCATATGTATAAAATATACAGAGAAGGAATGTTCGTACACAATAAGCTATACCCTAATCTGTACTGTCTAAGCGAAACACTATGTCAGCTCCCACCCATATGTATAAATATAAATATACAGAGAAGGAATGTTCTGTACACACAATAAGCTATACCCTCATACTGTACGGTCTAACGGAAACACTATGGCATCTCCCACCCATATGTAAAAGTATATAGAGAAGGAATGTTCTGTAAACACAATAAGCTATACCCTCATATTGTACTGTCTAAGGGAAACAATATGGCAGCTCCCACCCATATGTATAAATATAATTATACAGAGAAGGAATGTTCTGTAAACACAATCAGCTATACACTCATTCTGTACTGTCTAAGGGAAACAATATGGCAGCTCCCACCCATATGATAAAGTATATAGAGAAGGAATGTTCTGTACAACAATAAGCTATACCCTCAACTGTACGTCTAACGGGAAACATATGGCACTCCCACCCATATTTAAAAGATATAGAGAAGGAATGTTCTGTACACACAATAAGCTATACCCTCATATGTACTGTCTAAGGGAAACAATATGGCAGTCCCACCCAATGTATAAATAAATTATACAGAGAAGGAATGTTCTGTACAACACAATAAGCATACCCTCATACTGCACTGTCTAAGAAAAACATATGGCAGCTCCCACCCATATGTATAAATATAAATATACAGAAGAAGGAATGTTCTGTACACACAATAAGCTTATACCCATCATTCTGTACTGTCTAAGGGAAACAATATGGCAGCATACCACACATATGTAAATATATATATACAGAGATGGAATGTTCTGTAAACACAATAAAGCTATACCCTCATTTGTACTGTCTAAGGGAAAACAATTATGGCAGCTCCCACCCATATGTATAAATATAATTATACAGGAGAAGGAATGTTCTGTAAACACAATAAGCTATACCCTCATATTGTACTGTCTAAGGGAAAAAATATGGCAGCTCCCACCCATATTGTATAAATATATTATACAGAGAAGGAATGTTCTGTAAAACAATAATCTATACCCTCATACTGTACTGTCTAAGGGAAACAATATTGCAGCTCCCACCCATATGTATAAATATAATTATACAGAGAAGGAATGTTCTGTAAACACAATAAGCTATACATCATCTGTACTGTCTAAGGGAGACAATATGGCAGCTCCCACCCATATGTATAAAATAATATACAGAGAAGGAATGTTCTGTACACACAATAAGCTATACCCCTCATTCTGTACTGTCTAAGGGAAACAATATGGCAGCTCCCACCCATATGTATAAAATATATAGAGAAGGAATGTTCTGTAACACAATAAGCTAACCTCATACTGTACGTCTAAGCGGAAACACTATGGCATCTCCCACCCATAGTAAAAGTATATAGAGAAGGAATGTTCTGTAATACAATAAGCTAATACCATCAATTGTACTGTCTAAGGGAAACAATATGATGGCATCCCACCCATATGTATAAATATAATTATACAGAGAAGGAATGTTCTGGTAAACACAATAAGCTATACCCTATACTGTCATGTCTAAGGAAACAATATGGCAGCTCCCACCCATATGTATAAAATAAATATACAGAGAGGAATGTTCTGTACACACAATAAGCTATACCCCATTTCTGTACTGTAAGGGAAACAATATGGCAGCTCCCACCATATGTATAAATATAATATACAGAGAGAGGAATGTTCTGTAAACACAATAAGCTATACCCTATACTGTACTGTCTAAGGGAAACAATATGGCAGCTCACCCATATGTATAAATATAATTATACAGAGAAGGAATGTTCTGTAAACAATAAGCTATACCTCATACTCGTACTTCTAAGGGAAACAATATGGCAGCTCCCACAATATGATAAATTAAAATATACAGAGAGGAATGTTCTGTACACACAATAAGCTATACCCTTCTGTACTGTCTAAGGGAACAAATATGGCAGCTCCCACCCATATGTAAAATATATATAGAGAAGGAATGTTCTGTAAACACAATAAGCTATACCCTCATAGACTGTCTAAGGAGAACAATATGGCAGCTCCCACCCATATGTATAAATATAAATCATAAGAGAAGGAATGTTCTGTACAAACAATAAGCTATACCCTCATTTGTACTGTCAAGGGAAAACAATATGGCAGCTCCACCCATATGTATAAATATAAAGAGAAGGGAATGTTCTGTACAACAATAAGCTATACCCTCATACTGTACTGTACTAGGGAAACAATATGGCAGCTCCCACCCCATATGTATAAATATAATATACAGAGAAGGAATGTTCTGTACAACAATAAGCTATACCCTATCTGTAATTCTAAGGGAAACATATGGCAGCTCCCACCCATATGTATAAATATAAATATACAGAGAGGAATGTTCTGTACATACAATAAGCTATACCCTCATCTGTACTGTCTAAGGGAAACAACTATGGCAGCTCCCACCCATATGTATAAATATAAATATACAGAGAAGGAATGTTCTGTACATACAATAAGCTATACCCTCATACTGTATGTCTAAGGGAAACAATATGGCAGCTCCCACCCATATGTATAAATATAAATATACAGAGAAGGAATGTTCTGTACATACAATAAGCTATCCCTCATATACTGTATGTCTAAGGGAAACAATATTGCAGCTCCCACCCATATGTATAAAATACAGAGAAGGAATGTTCTGTACACCAATAAGCTATACCCTCATATTGTCTGTCTAAGGGAAAAAATATGGCAGCTCCCACCCATATGTATAAATATAAATATACAGAAGGAAGGAATGTTCTGTACATACAATAAGCTATACCTCATTCTGTACTGTCTAAGGGAAAACATATGGCAGCTCCCACCAATATGTATAAAATATAAATATACAGAGAAGGAATGTTCTGTACATACAATAAGCTATATCCTCATACTGTACTGTCTAAGGGAAACAATATTGCAGCTCCCACCCATATGTATAAATATACAGAGAAGGAATGTTCTGTACACACAATAAGCTATACCCTCATATTGTACTGTCTAAGGGAAACAATATGGCAGCTCCCACCCATATGTATAAATATAAATATACAGTGAAGGAATGTTCGGTCATACCGCTTAATGGACTTACTGAGGATTTTTTCCATGTCGACGCACTTCTGGATTTTCTCTGAATATCTCCGCTCTGTATAGTTTCTATTCTCATTTATCTGCAACAAACCCCCCATAATATCTGATCATGTCACTGTTATTATGGATACATCTTAAAGGGGAACTGTGGTTCAAAAATTACTTTAGGTAAATTGACAGGAATTGCTCTCCTGAGAATTTTTGCAATTTATTGACTTTGTTTATTTTGCATAGTTTTGAAGATATTTATATTTTTGTGTGTGATATGGCAGCAGCATCACCAGGTCCCCTGCACTTCCTGCTTCCTGCTTCCTGCTCTGAAACCATGTCATGACAATTAATCTGCCCAGTGTCTCCTCCTCCCCTTGCAGCCCCCCTTCTCTTGGACCCCATGGCCCCTACATTTGCAGGCCCCATGTTGCCCCGCCCACTTTGGTTCTCACTTTGTTCTCACTGTGCCTGAAAAGGCTGTTTCCACAGAGTTTTCGGGGGGGCGTCAGAGTGGCCCACAGTACCTGTGAGCGGGTGAGGCCATGGCACCCGCAAGTGGGCGGGGCCATGGCACCCGCAAGTGGGGTGCTTTCACCGAAGGCTGAGTCCCCCGCCACAGCGCACCAAATCCTGCACGCAATCGTGGGTTTTAGCGTGTGAGCGATTTCTTGCGTTGACACACGTTGTTCCGTGTTTGCGCATGCAATTTTGTAATTTAACATTATAAAAACGCATGCATTGGGCCAAAAAAATGGTGACCGCAAAACAGACACGGATGTGCATTGGAAATTGCAGGAACTTTTGCATTCCCACGATTTCTAGTCTAACCAAAATCACATGCGCAATCGCAAGCGAAAACGCATGCGCAAAGGTGCAAAAAACCGTGCTAGTGTGGCCTATCCCTAACAGGGCAATTTTTAAAAAGCTTTAGAACACGTAACCACAAAATAATGTACATTTTGGAATTATAACTGACAGTTTTCAAGCTCCTCCCCCCTCCTTCACACATGTTCTCCAATGTCAGAGATGGGAGAATTGTCAGTGACAATGACTGTGGGAGGAGACAGAAAAAGTAAAATTCCTTACTAAGGCTGAGGCCACAGTGCAACGCACAGGAATCGCGCACAAAATCGCGAGCGTTGTGAGATTTGCATTTGTGCGTGCGCTTTGCGCTTGCCATTTTGCGGTTTTCCGTTCTGGAAACGCATGCGTTAACGCACCAAAAATGGTGAACGCAGGCGTTACCAAAAACGCCAATGGACGCGCAATCGCGAAATCACAGGAATTTTCACTTACCCCGCGATTTCCATTTTAGCGGAAATCGCATGGCGCAAATGTGAACGCAAAACATGTGCGCAAACGCACGAAAAACGCACTATGTGGCCTAGCCCTAAAGGGGCCCATACACATGGGTTCTTTAATGACAATCTAGAGAATAAACAGGGTCCCTGATTATCTGGGTCGAGCGTAAAGGACAATTCTTGGGTCAATCCTATTTCACTTACCTCTATGAACTGAACCAGTCCCAGCTCTCCCATCTTTTCCACAAAGAAATAATCCAGTTGGTCTTTGATTTGAACCCTCACCAGATGCATCAACTCGCTGCGGAAAACCGACGCCATGATGGGCGGAAACAAAAGCCCAAACTCGCAGGGATTAAAAATAATCTGTAAAACATGAAATGTCGCAACACACAATGGGGCGTATTTAGAAAGCTTCGTTATGTAACGGGCGCTTACGATTATTAATGTATGGCGCCATCATTACACCATGAAAATGGTCGTTAATGGTGGAGATCGGTTCATTAACAATTGAATCGTTATTTAACAATACCGTGTTGTAGTGGCGGTTGTTAATTTTCGATTGGGCGGTTACTACATAGGGCCGTCCTGTAGCGTTCACGTCGCTATGTAACAGGCCCAGAAATATTATTCAATAACATTGTTCATTGTTTTATAACCGCTCACACCATGTCACTTACCCTTATAACGTGCCAGAATAAACGTGCGATCAGATCCACCAGCTCTAGATCCTCCCCAAACGGTCACAGGTTCCAACGTTCCAATGGGGGCCAAGTGCTACTAGGTTCCCATGACAACCGCATTTCATCTGGGGCGGGTCTAGCTTCATCCAATCATTTCTTCTTTGAGTAATACTGACCATGCACAGTGTCCTGGTCTCCCGGTGGACCCACAGCCCATTCACCCAGGAAAACAAAGGAACAGTAAGAAATACATTGTAATAAACCACAGGAGTCAGTAGGAGTAAGGCTAGGGCCACACTAGAGCGCATGTTCCTGATGTACGAGCATGCGTTGGCGTGCGTTCGTGATTGCGATCACCCAGTGATTCGCAATCGGAGATCATTCGATTGCGCACAGAAATGCGGCACACATGCGCTGCGATTTACGAATCGCAACTCAGCGCTCCCTAGCGCACTAGTGGGGCCACATCAACTAGGCCACACTAGTGTGCGCTTTTAAAAGCGCGATCGGATCGTTATAAACGCTTCGGTGTGGCCAAGCCCTAAGATCTGTAAAGGATTATAGAGATATGAGATGTTAGTCGGGCCCCTGGTCTCAGATTTCCTCGGGGACCCCAATACACCTGTCTGATACTAAAGCTGGGTCCACACAAGTAGGGATGGCATAGAACTCGAACTCGAACCCGAGTTCGAGCCGAACTGTTAGAGTTAGAACGGACCCGGACTTCTCGAACTGTCTCGGACGCGGACTTTCGATATTTCCCGGACTTTCGATGATTTATCGAATGTCGAAGTCGCATTCGAATCCGCGAGTAAAATGTACATGGTATCTAGGCGCGAACATCGAATCTGCGAGTAAAGTCTCCATTACAGCCTATACGCGAGCATCGAATCTGCGAGTAGTAAAATGTCCATGTTACCTCGAACGTTCAGAACGCGAAAGCTCGAAAGTAGACGCGCGTGAGAGTAAAAACGATTTTACGAAAGTCCTGGATATTGGAACATGCTCCCCAGACATTTCCCAGGTCCCACAGCCTATTTACATTAAGTTACCATTAATATTTTAGTTGTATTTGACTCGAACTTTTCGAAACTATTGCCTCCCATAGACTTTAATGGGTCCGTTTCGATCTTTTGAACTTTCGAACTTTACATAGTTTGAAAGTTCGAAAACGGACCGAACTTTCAATAGTTCGACCATCTCTACACACAAGCAGATTTTTCGGCCAAACCGACCGATTTTTTCTCTCTTGCTATTTGGAATATTTTTTTAAGATTTGTTTTTGATGAGATAAAAACAATTTTGGACTTTGGCAAGTGACCGAAGTAAAGTTCACGCCCGTTAGGTATTTCGGCAGAGTCCACGGTCCGTCAGTTATCTAGAGATCACGTCAAAACTTTCCTGGGGGACTCAAGGCCAGATCTTGATACCAACTAACACGGAATTAGAGGATGAAAGGGGAAGGCCAAGAACCATCCACTGAAATGTTGGTTGGTTGGGCTGAAATATTGGATAGTGTATTGAAGAGGCAATGTTTGGGGCGGGCACTACCTACTAATATTTTCCTAAAAACAGCAAGAAGGAGTAATGTTTCCTACCTCCTATTATAAAAATGTACTTTTGAGTAAAGTTTCCCTATAAATTTTCAGGTACGAAAAAGACAGAAATAGTCAAACAAGTAAGTACAATAGAGAGAGGGAGAAAGTATTAAGCCTCATACACACGTCGGATAATTGTCGTACGATGCAGCCAATGAACAAGCAACCGCACGATATTCTTACGAAAATATCGATCGCCAAAGACCAACGACGGTCAACTATTGGCGGCTTTCACCGACAATCAGCCTGGCGGATTTGTTCTGCCGATTATCGTATATTTGTACTAAAATATATAAAAGGCGCATGCTCTGCTTTCATAATTGCGCGATGGTACAAACATTACGTTACGTACGAACGTCTATATCTAACGACTATCGTGGTGACTATTGTCGCTGTGTGTACAGATGTCGTTTCAATTATGGGGATTAACGACAATGTTGTTAAAAGTTTGTCGGCTGCATCGTACGAAATTATCCCACGTGTGTACGAGGCTTTAGACTTGGGAAGTTCACCAAGTCCCTCTATGTTTTCTTTGCTCAAGCGATTGTGTGTGCGATTCTTGTTTGTTTTGCGTTTGCAAGTGCGTTTTGAGCATGTGATTTTGCCATTTTCCGTTATGGAAACGCATGGGTTAACGCACCAAAAATGGTGAACGCATGCGTTATCAAAACACAAACGTATACACATCGGAAATCGCGTGAATGTTTCTATTAAAAAAACGCATGCGCAACCGCGACTGCAAAACGTGTGTGCAAACGCGTGAAAAATGCGCTCGTGTGACCTAACCCTTAAAGGAGAAATAAAGCTTAAATGATAAATGATTAACGCTAGAAATGATACAGTATAGAAACGAAGCTTTATGCACCAGAATAAATATGTAGCAGCTGTTTGACGAAGATTTTTCCTTCGGAAGTTGTCTACTAGTAGGCCGCCATCTTTATTGGAGAAAGAAGGGTGTGTGTTGTGGGCAGAGGCATATAGGGGGTGGGGCAGAGGCAGAGTTTGGGGCTTTCCTTCTCATGGCGCCCCCCTGTGTTCGCCTAGAAAAGCGGCAGTTAAAAAAAGAAAAATCCTTCTTGCAATACTGCAATTCCGCCACTAGGTGCACAGCATGGGAGTTCAGTTCACAGAAGGAGAAAGGGGGTGAGTGCCTGCACCTGGGAAAGGAGCTGAGTGGACAGTAACTAGTAATAGAAAGAACATTGTACAGGGGACAGAGTTCCACTCACACTATCTCCACACTGGCAGTGGGTGCAACCTCCGGATGGTTTGGGTTTAAAGTTGGGGCTAAACACAGACAATGTCTGGGGGGTTGAGTTGAGTCTATTTTATGAGCTGCCTTGGCCCTGGGTTATAGTGGGGGAATGATGGGAGAATGATGGGAACTGTAGCCAGGGGAGAAATTTGTTAAGTTTAGTTAAACCTTCTGTATGTATGTGTGTGTGAGCGTGTATCTGTATAAGTGGGTGTGTATCTGTGTGAGTAAAGGCTGGTACACCCTATACAATCCTTCCTCCTGACTGACCATTCAAGGCTTTCGACCCGTCGGCCAGGAGGAAAGACTGTTGGTCGCGGAAAAAGCAGCTGCGTCCGACAGTTAGGCAGGACTGAGCGTGTGGTTTATAGACGACCGCCTGATCGGTTGTGATTGGTTGGGATTTTCCTACATGTCCGATCGTTTGTCCGAATTATTGTATTGTGTGTACCTAGCTTAAGTGTATCTGTGTGTAAGTGTGTCTGTATCTGTGTGTGTGTCTGTATCTGTGTGTGTGTCTGTATCTGTGTGAAGTGTGTCTGTATCTGTGTGTGTCTGTATCTGTGTGTGTGTCTGTATCTGTGTGTGTCGTATCTGTGGTGTGTTCTGTTGTCTGTGTGTGGTGGTCTGTGGTTAAGTGTGTTGTATCTGTGTGTGAGGGTCTGTGATCTGTGTGTGTGTCTGTATCTTGTGTAAGTGTGTCTGTTATCTGTGTGTAAGTGTGTCTGTATCTGTGTGTGTGTCTGTATCTGTGTGTTGTGTTCTGTATCTGTGTGTAAGTGTGTTGTATCTGGGTGTAAGTGTGTCTGTATCTGTGTGTAAGTGTGTCTGTATCTGTGTGTAAGTGTGTCTGATACTGTGTGTGTAAGCGTGTCTTATATCTGTGTAAGTTGTCGTATCTTAGTATGTGGGTTTGTCTGTATCTGTGTTGTAAAGGTGTGTGTATGTGTGTAAGTGTGTCTGTATCTGTGTGTATGTGGGTGTCTGTCTGTGTGAGCGTGTCTGTATCTCTATGTAAGTGTGTCTGTATCTGTGTTGCACATTTGTATTGCATTTATCTATGCATGTAAGTGGATCTGTATGCATGCGTGCGATTATGTATGTGTCTATATGTTATAGTCTGTATTGAGGCCATATTTAAGTGGTAAGTCAACCCAAAGCCCACCAGCCAGTGTTAAGTCCACACCCACTTCCACAAAACCATGGTCACCTTCACATGCCACACCCACTTTCCATGCGTCTGCCAATAGACCACATTCAAAAGTTGTTGCAAGTGTTAAAAACCCTAGGAACACACCCGTGGGCAGCAGAGTAAGGGGTGTTCAGGGGGTGGAGGTTGCTGGTCTTGCGGGGGTGGTTTGGGGTGGGTCTCGTGGGAGTGTGGGAGACCTCCCAGATCCAGGAGACTCCCACGACTGCTGGGAAGGGTGGAACTTTATTTAATTTTTATCCCCTAGGTTGTATACTCTGTAGTTTATCGTATACAGCGCTGCGTACCCAAGTGGCGCTTTATAATAAACATATACATACATACTGATAATCTGTATGTTATAATGTACAGCGCGTGTGTACCCAAGTGGCGCTATATAAATAAACATATACATACATACTGTATAATCTGTATTGTTATAATGTACAGCGCTGTGGACCCAAGTGCGCTATATAAATAAACATATACATACATACTGTATAATCTGTATGTTATAATGTACACGCGTGCGTCCCAAGTGGCGCTATATAAATAAACATATACAACATACTGTATATCTGTATTGTTAATTGTACAGCGCTGTGTCCAAAGGCGCTCATATAAATAAACATATACATACATACTGATAATCTGTATTGTTATAATGCTACAGCGCTGTGCACCCAAGGGGCTCTAATAAAATAAAACATATACATACATACTGTCTAATCTGTATTGTTAATAATGTACAGCGCTGCGTCCCCAAGGGCGCTATAAAATAAACCATTACATACATACTGTATAATCTGTATTGTTATAATGTACAGCGCGGAGGCACCACGTGGCGCTTATATAAAAAAAACATATACTACCTACAGACTGTATAATCTGTATTGTTATAAGTACAGCGCTGTGACCCAAGTGGCTATATAAATAAACATATACATACATACTGTATAATCTGTATTGTTATAATGTACAGCGCTGCGTCCAAAGTGGCGGATATAAATAAAAAATATACGTACATACTGTATAATCTGTATTGTTATAATGTACAGCGTGGTACCCAAGTGGCGCATATAAAACATATACGTACATACTGTATATCTGTATTGTTATAATGTACAGTGCTGCGTTCCCCAAGTGGCGCTATATAAACATATACGTACATACTGTATAATCTGTATTGTTTAAATGTACAGCGCTGTGTACCCAAGTGGCGCTATATAAATAAAACATATACATACTACTGTTATATCTGTATTGTTATAATGTACAGCGCTGTGTCCCAAGTGGCGCTATATAAATAAACATATACATACATACTGTATAATCTGTATTGTTATAATGTACAGCGCTGTGTACCCAAGTGGCGCTATAAAAAACATATACTAAATACATACTGTATAATCTGTATTGTTAAGTACAGCGCTGTGTCACCCAAGTGGCGCATATAAATAAACATATACTACATACTGTATAATCTGTATTGTTATAATGTACAGCGCTTGCGTCCCAAGTGGCGCTATATAAATAAACATATACATACATACTGTATAATCTGTATTGTTAAATGTACAGCGCTGTGTCGTCCCCAAGTGGCGCTATATAAATAAACATATACATACATACTGTATAATCTGTATTGTTATAATTGTACAGCGCTGCGTCCCCAAGTGGCGCTATATAAAATAAAACATATACATACATACTGTATAATCTGTATTGTTATAATGTACAACGCTGCGTCCCCAGTGGCGCTATATAAATAAACATATACATACATACTGTATAATCTGTATTGTTATAATTGTACAGCGTGCGTCCCCAAGTGGCGCTATATAAATAAACATATACCATACCATAATGTATAAATCTGTATTGTTTAATGTACAGCGGCTTGCGTACCCCAAGTGGTGCTATATAAATAAACATATACATACATACTGTATAATCTGTATTGTTATAATGTACAGCGCTGCGTCCCCAAGTGGCGCTATATAAATAAACATATACATACATACTGTATAATCTGTATTGTTATAATGTACAGCGCTGCGTACCTAAGTGGTGCTTTATAAATAAAATTATACATACATGCATCCTTATTACTAATCAGCTCAAATACAAACCGCACATTTCCCAGGATTCTAGAAACATTTAAAGGGGTGAGGTAAAAGAATAAACCGGTTACAAAAGGCGTCACACAAGGATGCAGAATCCTTTACCATATCTAATGTATTGTCATTAAATATAATATGACGTTCATCTGACACCGTGTGCCCTGAAATCTCGTGCGATAGCGTTTAAATAGAGGGGAGGAAATTCCAGATCCAGGCATTTGTGCTCACATTAAAGGCCATTGTTGGAGGGTGAATTTTAACCAGGGACACAGATCACAATAAATGCCTTAGACCTTAAAGATAAAATAAAGGGCTGCTTTGTTCAGTGTATCATATGATAGCTTGTTTATTATAGGGTTAGCTGAACAAAGCTTTTCACATGTTATTAGTCCAATTCAGCCTTTATCACACCATTGCTCTCCTTTAAGGACAAATTCGTTCATGGACATTCAGTCCAGATTACTGAACATTTCACCCCTTTAAAAAAAAAAAAAAAAATCAACTGGAAATCTTATTTATTTTTTAAAATGTCTGTTACTGGATGCTATAATTCTTCCCAAACGTTTTGTTGTAGATCTGTCCCCTATTTCTTTAGATATGCAATCTGAGCATTTTATCTGTCAATCAAGTGCCTCATTATCATAAATGCTTCTGATGTGTGCAGTTTTGCTTTCTCAAGGGCGGAGTTCCATCCAAAACTGTTTTTTTTCTTGTTAACATGGGTGAATAAACTTGTACCTTTTTCTACAATAAATTAATAAGTATCTGAGACATTGTTTTGTTGTTTGTGTTATTTTTTGGCTGGGGCAGTGCCTCCATAGCTGAGATACTCATTACTGAGTGTTTTGTATATAACCCACCTTTTGCATTGTTAATATTTGTTACAGTTTATAGAACCTTTAAGCAGAAAACAAATCATGTGTTTTATCAAGCAACAGGAAGAGGATTTTTTTTCAGTCTACTTCCCCTTTAATTACTCACAGTGTAAGATCTGTGTTTCTTTGCAAAGATATAACACTCGGTGCTGTTGACGGGATCGAATAATAATTTCATAATAAATGGCTTCCAGGGTCCCCATCCATTCCATAAACAAATACATTTTTAGGGACTTGATTGTCCCTTTACTATGACACATATTCCCTAGGACTCCTACAAACAGTTATTACTATAAACAAATTGAATTGTGGTTATACAGAGTGCACCTAGTAATCCTCATTATTTCTGTTATCAGTTACTGTTGCAAAGGGCAAACATTGTGTAACTCCAAGTCATCGATTGTGACATCAAAAGACAAAAAAAGTTCTACCCATAGAATTTATTCATTGTCGTTACTTAGATTTTCACTTAAATCGAATTGATTTTTAGGTGTAAGTTCTCCTTTAAAAGAGGAGGAATTAAAAGTAGCCACATCTTTGAAAGATGGCAGACAAAATCTTAAAGATTCGTAAACACGAGCGATAGCGGTGTGTATGAATGTTCGTTTCGGCCGATAATCGGCCCTTGTCTAGGGCCTTTATTGGCCGAAATGGGCGGTCATTCGGGGATCCACCAAGTCGGTCGTTCAGCGATCCCCGACCGAACCTTCAGGCTCGTACACACAAGCCTTAAGACCCGTCCCGACCCTCGACGTATGATGTGCACGAATGAACGTTTTAGCCAATAATCGGCCCGTGTTTAGGCGCTTTATCGGCTGAAATGGAAATCCGCCAAGTCGGTTGTTCAAAAATTCCTGAACGAACGACCGTTTCGGGCGAAACGTTAGTTCGTACACATCGTGTGCCGCGGGTCGGGACCGCGATCGCATGTGTGTACAAGCCTTTAAAGATTCTCAGGCAATTTGGGCATTTTTGTACTAACCGGTTAGCATGGATTTTGCACTAATTTCACGCTGGCCGCGCCATTTCTAAAATATTTTAGAAATTAGCGTGTCGTAGACTATGTAGTAAAGGCTACAATTTTGTGTAATAAGTTGTTTAATTATTTTAGTATTACTTAAATTGACACCTAATGGACAAGCAAACACTGATTCCTCCTTTCCTTTGTTAGGAAACCTAAACATTAACCGTTTATCTCTCTCTCAAGGACAGCTGAATTGTGCAGGAATATTTTTAGCAAATAAATGTATTATTTTGCAATACAAATCTAGGGAGGCATGTGTTGCCCTTAAAGGATCAAGAGCTGAGTAAATAAAGCAATATCCAGAGAAGAGGCGATAGGATGATTTTCTTTTAAAGGAGAAGTTCGTCCAAGAACATATTTATTTTTGACTCGCATCCTCCAAACTTACAATTAAAATTCATTCTTTGACACTAAACAGATTTCATCTACTACGTTAAGCACATGAAATCTGTATCTATTATTCACATGAACTTAAGAACGTTTGTTCCCACCTCCCTGTGAATAATAGAACACCCAGGAAACTGCAACACTTACCTTAACGGCTCTTCGCTCACGGGTCCTTCTCAGCTTACAGGTGTCCCTAACGAGTGCCTATCTACAAGGCATGCGCGCCAATAAAAAAGATAGGCACCTGATTCCTTTAGTGCCCCTTTAACTAGAGATAAAGGGGCCAATGCGGGAAGAAAAAAGTTACGTCTTACCTGACCGGAATCCCGCAATGCTTTAATCTCCTTCGCAAGGCTTACATCATCGATGGATTCCGGTCAGGTAAGACGTAACCTTTATTTCCAGCATTAACCCTGTGTACGCATATTCTCAATAGGCATTAAGTTTCACGCTAGAGTGTAGCGCAAAATCGACCTTAGCCTATATTAAATAGGCTATGCCGTGCTTTTGCCAAAAATCTTTGTAAATGGCACGGCCAGCGTAACGTGAACCCGGTACTACAAAATAGCCAATATTAAATTTGCCAAATTTCAAATCACTTTTAACCCCTCCTACCCCCCAAGTCACTGCCTAACGCTTCTAGACCTTTTGGCGTGCCTTGTGAAAGTCTGTATGGTGGGCTGAAAAGCTGACTAAGCAGTGCCTGTTCTGTACAGCTATAGCGTGCATGCGCGATAATGCTCGCTATAGCTGTACTAAACAGGGAAGCGGTTGGAGATTTCAGTGTGGCCGCGGTGGATAGTGCAAAAGGTACGTTTCTTCTTAACTTCGTTCCTGGACCCTGCGCTATTGATTGAAGAACGGGAGGTAAGGCATAGCATTAAAGGAATAAAGTGAACTATTCCTTTAACGGTGGCTGGTGAACTAGAGGGCTGACCTAACAGTGGCTGGAGGGTTGAGCTAACAGTGGCTGGTGAACTGGAGGGCTGACCTAATAGGGGCTTGTGAACTGGAGGGCTTACCTAACAGTGGCTGGTGAACTGGAGGGATGACCTAACAGTGGCTGGAGAATAGTGACTGGGAAACTGATCAGCTGACATATATATGCTACATGGAGGATGATTATATATAATGGTCCTATGTCTTTAATATAAAACAATGGATGGGTGGTCTCTTCCCTCATTTTAAAAAGCCAATGGGCTGGGGGAAGTGAGAAAGCCTGTTATATGGATCAAGTATGAGAAATGCAAAAGTTTGCTAATCATAATTAAAGTAAAAAAGGTTAGAAGTTAGGACCTTCCAGACTGGGGTTACCTTGACGTGGTTGGAAGGCTTTTCATTCATGTGATCACAGTAATGTATACTAAAACCCCTTTGTTTATAATGTATACCAGTGTGCAGATAATATGATGTTATATGGGGCCCAGGAATGTGCATTGATTATCTTTTCTATGTTTGTATAAATGTTTGACCAGATCAGTAGCACTTCCGCAAAACGTAATTGTAATACAGTATAACCTAAATATATAGTGCTTCCGCAGTGCTTTATTATACATAACAGAAATGTATAAACACAAGTGCTCACACAGACTGGTAAATATAGGTGCCCACCATGATTGTTAAATATAAGGTCCTAGAGCCCACAATGACTGGTAAATAAATGTAAGTGCCCACACTGCCTACAAATAATTAGTACCAAAGAGACTTGTAGAGATGGTCTCCAGGTTTTAGTAAGGAGTATCTACTTCTCTATAGGTAACAAGGTGTAACATATAGGTAACTCTATGGGTAACATTGCAGTTGGTGGAAAACTGTAGGAGAAGTCTGTGTACACATGGGCAGATATTTTGTCCCAATCATCCAATATTTTGGCCACGGCACTGCCCACAGTGATGGGTAAAAAGAAGGGCCCAGTGCCCACAGTAACTGTTAAATAGATGGGTTGTAGTGCCCACAATAACTGGTAAAAAGAAGGGCCCAATGCCCACAGTGACTGGTAAAAAGAAGGGCCCAGTGCCCACAGTGACTGTTCAATAGATGGGTGCAGTGCCTACAGTGACTGGTAGAAAGAAGAGCTCAGTGCCCAAAGTGACTGGTAAAAGAAGGACCTAGGGAACTGTCTGCCACAGCTACTTTTGCTGCGAACAGTCCTTCATCCGACCTGACAGAAGTACTAAATGCCCAGTCAGGACAAAGAATCTAACTGGGTACAGGTGTGTACCCAGCCTTATGGGGCCCACATACTAACAAATCCTGGTCGTACGTTCCATCTTCCGATAAAAATTTTACCATTGGACTCAACACTTTTGCGTACGGTGATCGTACGAATATCCATAGACGAACCAACGATCGTACGATATCGGGATATACTGATACCCAGCACAAACAATGTGTTTTATGTAATTTATTGTTACTTTGTTTGCAGCAGCATTTTATTTATTTGATTGTGTGGTGAACCACAATAAACTCTAGCACTTTATTACCCTAATGTGCCAGTGTGATTATAGGGACTCTTTTTATGGCCTTTGGGCTTCCTCTATTTTTTGAATTATATTTGCAAGGTCAGCCCCTAAGCTATACATAGCGGGGCACACACAGGGTTATTCAATAACAGTTCTTATCGTTAAAATGGTGCTAACTTTGCCCCAACCAATCAGATGTTAGCTTTCAAATGTTAAATAATTTCTGATTGGTTGGGGCAAAATTAGCACCATTTTTAACAATAAGAACTGTTATTGAATCTCCCTGAGTGTTTATAATTGAGACATTGCAATCCCCTGATATATATTTAATCACACTGGTAGGGGGGCTTTAATTCCCACCAGACAGACTACAAATCGGTAGTCTGACATTGGTTACATGATCATTGTACAGTGAACTGCTGATCGTTTTTCTTTAAAGTTCCGAACATGAAGTTATTCATTTCATATGGATATTTAGCAGCCCGTGTGCGATTCCTGTACAGTGCGAGACAGAATTCCTAGAATATTGAGTAACATTGGCAGAATTCCAAGTTTTTTTTTTCATAGAACGAAAAAGACTTGTTAATTATAATTATAATTTCTACCAAGAATAAAACCCGGAACAGATCATTGGATAACAGGATTCCTGTCGTTCTGAATGGGAGGGCAGGTTGGGTTAAAGTTCAGCCAGTTTCTAAGGTTAACCTCTGTGTAAAGGGAATGAACCACAGGACAAAATAAGTGGATTTTTACCTTTGCACGGCAATAAAAATCCAACTCCCAACGTGTTAATGGAAAACTGGACGGATTTCGTTGCCTGAATAAGCGGCAAAGGTTACTGTATCTTTATTTATTGGCTTGTATCCCACTAATGAGTGGGATCTAAAGTTTTACTCTACCTAGTTCCTCCTCCTTCTGATCATAGGATGAAAAGATGTGCGGGGTTTTACTTGCTTTAACTAATATTTAAATGGGGTTACCGATTCACAAAACCCCAAAACATTTCACTCGTCTTTTAAACGCCTTCCTGCCCCACCAGCAAATTCAGGGAAATCTTGTGAATTGTTGTGTAATTTGTTTAATTAATTTGTGTTTGCGTGTTTTTTTCAGATCATTGAAAACGCGTCAACGCACCGAAAATGCACGTTTCCGGGTGCGTTGCGATAGCGATTTGCGTTCCGCATTTTTAATCACAAAACGTATGCGTTTTCCTATACCTAATGAAGAAAAACGCAACAAAATCGCACATGAAATCGCATACGATTCCATCGCATATGATTCTGCGTGCGTTTGCGGCACAGTGTGGCCGTGCCCTAAGAAATGAAATACACATGACCGTATAATGAACATGTAGAAAATATAAACGTGATATTAAGGGTAGAGATGGCTGAACTTCTTAAAGTTTGGTTCGTTTTTGAAATTTCGAATTTCGGTAAAAGTTTGATAGTTCGAAAACGGACCCATTTAAATCAATAGGGGAAAGTATTGTGAAAATAGCAATAGTAAATGGATCTGGGAAATGGTCTGGGGAACCGGTACATATCACCAAAACTCTTTAATGCCGCATTCGAGGGTTATTGCCAAATTTGCCGAATGCCGCATTCGAGGGTTATTGCCAAATTTACCGAATGCCGCTTACGAGGGTTATGGACAAATTCAAGTGTTATAGCTACATAACGCTTCATTCGAGGGTTAACTCCGTTCTCTAATCCTCAGATTCGTCCATAATCGATCTGAATTTTCAATTATTATCGAAAATATGTCTGTGAATTCGGAAAACTCAAAAGTTCAGGGGGTTAAATTCCGAACTCATAAAATCTGTTTGGAACTTGGAGATGGAGTTTTGTTCCGCCCCTAATTAAACGCTTCAAGGACTGCTGGGGGGTAAGTATCTGTAACGATCTTTATTCTGGTGGTAGACAAGCTGCAGATAGCAGAACATTGGCATTAATAAGTTACCAACAAGAGTAACGTTAACATAGATAAGAGGCTCGAGCAGAAATGATGAATTTGCGGAACGTATGGAATTTCAAAGGTAAGAATTTCGTCAGGAAAAAAAAAAAACGTAAATCGTTGCCGAACTTTAAAATTCGGTGTTAAAATTTGATGTTGAAATCCGATTTGAAATAAACCTGAGGTTGGATTTTGCCAATTGAATTTTTTGCTTAGTCAGTGCCACCACATATGGTCAGTCCACCCATGGACTGAGTGCACCTTACATAGCATTAGGTACCATGCACAGAACCGAGGCTAATTTCCTTTCCCACAATGCATTTCTCTCTAATAATAATTTTATGAATCCTCAGCAAATATCATGACCTTAACTTTATACCAGTCAATGCCTTTATACCCCAGGTTTTATCTCCAAGCTATTGTTCGTGCATCTCTCAGTTGAAAAGCAGAAACAAGGCTGAGCCCCTGGGCTTGGCAATACCTGTGTTTCCAGTCTCTCTAAGCCAAATACAAATACTGGTATAAATTAACTCTAAAGCTGGGTACACACAGTACAGATCACTGAAAGATGACAGATGATCTGCAAGATCCTGTCTGCCATCTTTCAAAGATCTACATACACACAGTCCCTATGAACATCATAAGGAGAACGCTCGGGACTGTGTGTTTCCATCGGCCGCGTTAGACTCCTCTATAGGGAGTCTTGCGCGGCCGATGGAAATTTTCGGTCTTTCCCGAGCGAGCGTTTGGCCGACCCGATCGTTCGGTGGCCGCGCGCTCGTTTGGGAAACGAAGGTACACACATAACGATCCGATGGTACCGGGGCTTTATTGTTACTGTGTGTACCCAGCTTTATAGTGCTGTAAAAATTTTGTTGTGTCCAAAAACTGAAACTGGTACTTTAAGGAACATTCACACACAAAAAAAGTAGTAACCCAAAGTAATCAATCAAAATTCTACTTTATCTACTATTAATCGCATAACCAGGGGTGCCCCTACCATGAAGCAAACTGAAACATTTTCTCAGGGTGTGCCCCCTGCCGTCAACTTAAAAGGCAGCAGTTAAAAAAATCCTGCTCCCTACAATACCGCATTTCAACACCAGTCAGCCCACCGTACCCGCCTCCACAAGTCCCCTTCACGTGCCAACCCCGTCTGCCGATAGGTGGCACTTGTTGTTTTAGGTGTCAAAAATCCTAGGAACCCTGCGAATAACCCAATCAGAAATACAATATGGTTCTTGGGTAGAATCAGGGGTGTTCCTAGAGTTTTTGACACCTGAAACAACTTTTAAATCGGGGGGGCGACACGTGAAGCCGCTGTGGCTTCATCATGGAACAGGTGTGGCTTTTGGAGGTGGGTATGGTGGACTGTCTTACAATTACTGGTGAACTAAAGGGCTGACTTAACACTGATTTTTGGACTGGTGCTGAAATGTGGTATTACAGGAAGGAGGATTTTTTAACTGCGGCCTATTAAGTGTTCCACCGCAGGGGAGCGCCCTGAGCAAATTTTTCAGTTTGCTTCATGATAGGAGCACCCCTGGGTAGAATGTTCGCCACTAACACCAGTGAGTTCTGGTGTTTGGAAGGTTTAATGGTGGAAGTGCAGCAAGGTTATTCAATAAAAGTTCTTATCATCAAAAATGGTGCTAATTTTGCCCCAACCAATCAGATGTTAGCTTTCAAATGTTAAATAAGATCTGATTGGTTGCGGCAAAATTAGCAGGTTTCCGAAATTTTGTAGAACTGGCGGAACTTTGCAGAGATTTCTCGAATTTGGTGTTGAAAATTTCCGTTTTCCGTGGAATTTCTACACCTTCCGCTGGCAGCACATATCACTCCCACAGTGTACATTGTAGTGGTTTCCGAGTTGTGGTCACTGTCAGTTTAAGACTAAATCCACATATAACACTCAGGGAGATTCAATAAAAGTTCTTATCGTTAAAAATGGTGCTAATTTTGCCCAACCAATCAGATATTATTTAACATTTGACAGCTAACATCCGATTGGTTGGGGCAAAATTAGCACAATTTTTAACGATAAGGGGGCCGATTTACCCAGACTCGCTGGGCAAATATATATAAAGCGCGACTTTAACTCCATATCAGCGTTGGAAGTGCGGGTTCCGCAAAAATCACCCGCAATTCAATAGCTGGCATTAAAATCCCTTACTGGGATTTACCCACATTCGCAAACGCGATATTAAATCGCAAACAGGACTTTTACCCAGAGCGATAGCGGCTCTGGGTAAATGAGCCCCAAGAACTTTTATTGAATTACCTGGTCTGTTTTTTGTCCCGTTTTATGCGTTTTTCATGCATTTGATTTATTTATGGTTTGCTGCAAATTTCTGGATACTTGCGTTTCCCAAAGGATTGTGGGTAATCCATCCCATGGAAATGTGGAGTAGAGAGAAGTTCTAATGAACTATTATAGTGACAATGTCTAAGGCCGAGAACTTGTAAAAGGGGATTTTATCAGGACGAACAGGCGGTGATATTAATGGATTGGATATAAATATTGGTATTTTCTTCTGGACAGTATGGGGATGAGATTCATGAATGAAATGATATTGTTCACCTTTCAGTAATATAGATGTTGCTGGACTACAACTCCCAGCATGCCCTGAGAGTTAAGATTGCAGTTCAATGATAGTAGTTTGTATGCAAAAAGATGTCTTTATATATTTCCAATGACTAAACATTATTTTTATTTTTTTATCCCTTTTTAACGGGCCCCTCGTTGCTTGTGGCCCCTTCTCTGCTCTACCCTTTTTTTTACATTGAAAACAGCTGAGGACACACCCCAGCCGCTCTGCCCTCCAGCCGCTCTGCCCTCCAGTGCTGAGCAGGATCTCTAGTAATCTCCTCTCCCTGTTTCCCCAGCTCCACCCCTTGTCTTCTCCTTTCCACCCACTAGCAGTTAAGTATCAGCCGCCTGGGGTTCCCAGTACTCTGTGTCCCTGTCTCACTCCAACACTGACAGCAGATCCAGCACCATGAATCTGAGCGCAGAGCAGCACCGCATTCCCCTGAGTGATGGAAACTCCATCCCTGTGATAGGACTAGGTACCTACTCCGCACCCAGAACTGTAAGTACCATGTTCAACTCTTGGACCTTGGACCAGCTGTGCCAATAAAGGGGAAGGTACAGGTCAGGATCTAGATCTCCAGAAGGGTCTGTAAGGTCCCAGGTTGTTCAAAGGGTCCAGATTGACTGACTCTGGCATCTCCACTTAAAGGTTAAAGCTTTGGGTATCTCTGTAAGGGTCAGTAATGAGATATCTCTGTCATATACTGTACATATACTGTAACATACTAAACATATACTATAACATACTATCCATCTACTGTACATACTAACTATACTATAATTACTGTACATATACTGTAACATACTAAACATATACTATAACATACTATACATATACTGTAACATACTAAACATATACTAAAATATACGTACAATACGGTCAACGCTAACATATAACTATAACATACTATACTATACCTGTAACACATACTAAACATATACTAAAATATACTGTACATATACTGTAACATACTAAACATATTCTATAACATGCTATACATATACTGTAACATACTAAACATATACTATAATATACTGTA
>CM033471.1:18904011-19024612 GCA_019447015.1 Hymenochirus boettgeri | reverse complement strand
AACCTACTAAACATATACTATAACTAACATAATCATATACTGTAACATACTAAACACTATACTAAATATACTGTACATCTATTGTAACATACTAAACATATTCTATACATGCTAACTATACTGTAAATACTAAACATATACTATAATATACTGTACATATACTGTAAACTACCTAAACATATACTGTACACATACTATAACATCCTGTACCTGACCAGATGCCGGTCTCTAACACACACACACCACACACGTACAGTTACATTATTATATTGGATAGCGAGAACCACACCATCATAATCAGAGTCCTGCATCGGGTAGTACCTGCGGAGATTACCCGCTTTTGCAGTCGGTTCAGTAGCAACCTAATTGAGTTTTGATATTGGTTTGCAGGTTGTGGGTATAGAGCACCTGGGTCGGTTTGGGTAAGAAAGAACTTCCAATTTAAATTAAAAAAATAAATTGTCTATGGAGAGATCTGTGCTGTACATAACACAAACCGAGAATTCATTGTTATTCAATATCCAACACAATGTGCAGTGTGTATAGCACCTTACACTAAATCACACTATGTTCAATCAACACAATGTGCAGTGTGTATAGCACCTTACACTAAATCACACTATGTTATCAATCCAACACAATGTGCAGTGTGTATAGCACCTTACACTAAATCACACTATGTTATCAATCCAACACAATGTGCAGTTGTATAGCACCTTACACTAAATCACACTATGTATCAATCCAACACAATGTGCAGTGTGTATAGCACCTTACACTAAATCACACTATGGTTATCAATCCACACAATGTGCAGTGTGTATAGCACCTTACACTAAATCACACTATGTTTCAATCCAACACATGTGCAGTTTGTATAGCACATTAAACGCTGATTAAACTGATAAATATCTAAACACTGATTATTACTGATGACATAGCTAAACACTGATTATAACTGATGCATAGCTAAACACTGTATAACTGATAAACATAGCAAACACTGATTATAACTGATGACATAGCTAAACACTGATTATAACTGATGACATACCTAAAAACTGATTATATGATTAGCATAGCTAAACACTGATTATTAACTGATGACATAGCTAAAAACTGATTATAACGAGACATAGCTAAACACTGATTATAACCTTGATGACATAGCTAAACACTGATTATAAACTGATGACATAGCTAAACAACTGATTATAACTGATGACATAGCTAAACACTGATTATAACTGATGCTAGCTAAACACTGGATTATAAACGTGGGTCAGTATCTCTTGGCGTAGGACTGTGCCCACACTTCCCTTGGACGGGTCAGTATCTCTTGGCGTAGGACTGTGCCCACACTTTCCTTGGGTGGGTCAGTATCTCTTGGCGTAGGACTGTGCCCATCTTGGCGTAGGACTGTGCCCACACTTCACTTGGACAGGTCAGTATCTCTTGGCGTAGGACTGTGCCAACACCTACCTTGGACGGGTCAGTATCTCTTGGCGTAGAACTGTGCCCACACTTCCCTTGGACAGGTCAGTATCTCTTGGCGTAGGACTGTGCCAACATCTACCTTGGACGGGTCAGTATCTCTTGGCATAGGACTGTGCCCACACTTCCCTTGGGTGGATCAGTATCTCTTGGCGTAGGACTGTGCCCACACTTCCCTTGGATGGGTCAGTATCTCTTGGCGTAGGACTGTGCCCACACTTCCCTTGGACCCCAACACAATGTGCAGGTGTATCGCACCTTCACAAATCACACTATGGTATCAACCAACACAATGTGCAGTGTGTATAGCACCTCCATTAAATCACACTATGTTATCAACCCAACACAATGTGCAGTGTGTATCGGCACCTTACACTAATCACACTATGGTATCAATCCAACACAATGTGCAGTGTGTATGCACCTTACACTAATTCAACCTATGATCTCAACCCAACACAATGTGCAGTGTGTATCGCACCTTACACTAATCACACTATGGTATCAATCCAACACAATGTGCAGTGTGTATAGCACCTTACACTAAATCAACCTTTTATCAACCAACACAATTGCAGTGTGTATGCACCCTTACACTAAATCACACTATGTTATCAATCCAACACAATGTGCAGTGTGTATAGCACCTTACACTAAATCACACTATGTTATCAATCCAACACAATGTGCAGTGTGTATAGCACCTTACAACTAAATCACACTATGTATCATCCAACACAATGTGCAGTGTGTATAGCACCTTACACTAAATCACACCATGTTATCAATCCAACACAAATGTGCAGTGTGTATGCACCTTACACTAAATCACAACTATGTTATCAATCCAACACAATGTGCATGTGTATAGCACCTTACACTAATCACACTATGTTATCAATCCAACACAATGTGCAGTGTGTATAGCACCTTACACTAAATCACACTATGTTATCAATCCACACAATGTGCAGTGTGTAGCACCTTACACTACATCACACTATGTTATCAATCCAACACAATGTGCAGTGTGTGTAGCACCTTACACTAAATCACACTATGTTATCAATCCAACACATGTGCAGGTGTGTATAGCACCTACACTAATCACACTATGTATCAATCCAACACAATGTGACAGTGGTGTATACACCTTAAACTACATCACACTAGTTATCAATCCAACACAGTGTGCAGTGTGTATAGCACCTTACACTCATCACACTATGTTATCAATCCAACAATGTGCAGTGTGTAATAGCACCTTACACTAAATCACACTATGTTATCAATCCAACACAATGTGCAGTGTGTATAGCACCTTACACTAAATCACACTATGTTATCAATCCAACACAATGTGCAGTGTGTATAGCACCTTACACTAAATCACACTATGTTATCAATCCAACACATGTGCAGTGTGTATAGCACCTTACTAAATCACACTATGTTATCAATCCACACACTGTGCAGTGTTAGCACCTTACACTACATCACACTATGTTATCAATCCACACAATGTGCAGTGTGTGTACAACCTTACACTACATCACACTATGTTATCAATCCAACACAATGTGCCAGTGTGTATGCACCTTACACTACATCACACTATGTTTATCAATCCACACAATGTGCAGTGTGTAGCACCTTACACTAAATCACACTAGGTATCAATCCAACACAATGTGCAGTGTGTAAGCACCTTACACTAAATCACACTATGTTATCAATCCAACACATGTGCAGTGTGTATAGCACCTTACACTAAATCACACTATGGTATCAATCCAACACATGTTGCAGTGTGTATAGCCCCTTACACTAAATCACACTATGTTATCAATCCAACACAGTGTGCGTGTGTATAGCACCTTACACTAATCACACTATTTATCATCCACACAATGTGCAGTGTGTAAGCACCTTACACTAAATCACACTATGTTATCAATCCAACACAGTGTGCAGTGTGTATAGCACCTACTAACAACTCACACCACTATGTTATCAATCAACACAATTGTGCAGTGTGTATAGCACCTTACACTAAATCACACTATGGTATCAATCCAACACAGTGTGCAGTGTGTATAGCACCTTCCAAACTCCTCACACTAGTTTATCAATCCAACACATGTGGCAGTGTGTATAGCACCTTACACATCACACACACTATGGTCAATCCACATCCAACCAATGTGCAGTGTGTATAGCACCTTACACTAAATCAACACTATGGTATCAATCCAACCACAATGTGCGTGTGTATAGCACCTTACACTACATCACACTATGGTATCATCCAACACAATGTGCAGTGTGTATAGCACCTTACACTAAATCACACTATGGTATCAATCCAACACAGTGTGCAGTGTGTATAGCCACCTTACACTAAATCACACTATGGTATCAATCCAACACAGTGTGCAGTGTGTATAGCACCTTACACTAATCAACTATGGTATCAATCCAACACAATGTGCAGTTGTATAGCACTCACACTAAATCACACTATGGTATATCAATCCAACACAATGTGCAGTGTGTATAGCACCTTACACTAAATCACACTATGTTATCAATCCAACACAATGTGCAGTGTGTATACAACCTTACACTAAATCACACTATGTTATCAATCCAACACAATGTGCATTGTGTATAGCACCTTACACAAATCACCACTATGTATCAATCCAACCAATGTGCAGTGTGTATAAGCACCTTACACTACATCACACTATGGTATCAATCCAACACAATGTGCAGTGTGTATAGCACCTTAACACTAAATCACCCTATGATATCAATCCAACACAATGTGCAGTGTATGGCCCCTTACACTACATCACACCTATGGTATCAATCCAACACAATGTGCAGTGTGTATAGCACCTTACACTAAATCACACTATGGTATCAATCCAACACAATGTGCGCGTGTATAGCCCTTACACTATAATCACACTATGGTTCAATCAAACACAATGTGGCAGTGTGTATAGCACCTTACACTAAATCACACTGTTACAATCCAACACAGTGTGCAGTGTGTATAGCACCTTACACTAAATCACACTTTATCATCCAACACAGTGTGCAGTGTGTATAGCACCTTACCACTAAATCACACTATGGTATCAATCCAACACAATGTGCAGTGTGTAATAGCACCTTACCACCTAAATCACACTGTTATCAATCCAACACAGTGTGCAGTGTGATAGCATCACCTTACACTAAATCACACTGTTATCAATCCAACACATGTGCAGTGTGTATACGCCTTACACTAAATATCACACTATGTTATCAATCCAACACAATGTGCAGTGTGTAATAGCGCCTTACACTAAATCACACTATGTTCAATCCAACACAATGTGCCAGTGTGTATAGCACCTTACACTAAATCACACTATGGTATCAATCCACACAATGTGCAGTGTGTATAACACCTACACTAAATCACACTATGGTATCAATCCACCACAATGTGCAGTGTGTATAGCACCTTACACTAAATCACACTATGGTATCAATCCAACACAATGTGCAGTGTGTATAAGCACCTTACACTAAATCACACTATGGTATCAATCCAACACAATGTGCGTGTGTATAGCACCTTACACTAAATCACACTATGGTATCAATCCAACACAATGTGCAGTGTGTATAGCACCTTACACTAAATCACACTGTGGTATCAATCCACACAATGTGCAGTGTGTATAACTACCAACACTACACTTACAACACTACAACACTCACACATAGTATCACATTCACACCAAATCACCTGGTATCAATCCAACACAATGTGCAGTGTGTATAGCACCTTACACTACATCACACTATGGTATCAATCCACACAATGTGCAGTGTGTATAGCACCTTACACTAAATCACACTATGGTATCAATCCAACACAATGTGCAGTGTGTATAACACCTTACACTAAATCACACTATGGTATCAATTCCACCACAATGTGCAGTGTGTATAGCACCTTACCTAAATACTCACACTATGGTATCAATCCAACACAATGTGCAGTGTGTATAACACCTTACACTAAATCACACTATGGTATCAATCCAACACATGTGCAGGTGTATAGCACCTTACACTACATCCACACTATGGTATCAATCCACACATGTGCAGTGTGTATAACCTCACTAAATCACACTATGTATCAATCCAACACAATGTGCAGTGTGTATAGCACCTTACACTAACATCACACTATGGTATCAATCCAACACAGTGTGCAGTGTGTATAGCACCTTACACTAAATCACACTATGGTATCAATCCAACACAATGTGCAGTGTGTATGCACCTTACACTAAATCACACATGGTATCAATCCAACACAATGTGCAGTGTGTATAGCACCTTACACTACATCACACTATGGTATCAATCCACACAATGTGCAGTGTGTATAGCACCTTACACTACAATCACACTAGGTATCAATCCACACAATGTGCAGTGTGTATAGCACCTTACACTACATCACACTATGGTATCAATCCAACACAATGTGCAGTGTGTATAGCCACCTTACACTAAATCACACTATGGTATCAATCCAACACAATGTGCAGTGTGTATAAGCACCTTACACTACATACACACTACCTATGGTATCAATCCAACACAATGTGCAGTGTGTATAGCACTTACACTAAATCACACTATGGTATCAATCCACACAATGTGCAGTGTGTATATACGCCTTACACTAAATCACACTATGTATCAATCCAACACAATGTTGCAGTGTGTATAGCACCTTACACTAATCACCTATGGTATCATCCAACACAAGTGCAGTGTGTATAGCACCTTACACTAAATCACACTATGTATCAATCCAACACAATGTGCAGTGTGTATAGCACCTTACACTACATCACACTATGGTTATCAATCCAACACAATGTGCGTGTTAGCACACCTTACACTAAATCACACTATGGTATCAATCCAACACAATGTGCAGTGTGTATAGCACCTTACACTACACACACTATGGTATCAATCCAACACAATGTGCAGTGTGTAATAGCACCTTACACTAAATCACACTATGGTATCAATCCAACACAATGTGCAGTGTGTATAGCACCTTACACTAAATCACACTATGTGTATCAATCCAACACAATGTGCAGTGTGTATAGCACCTTACACTAATCACACTATGGTATCATCCAACACAATGTGCAGTGTGTATAGCACCTTACACTAAATCACACTAGGTATCAATCCAACACAATGTGCGTGTGTTAGCACCTTACCACTAATCACACTATGGTATCAATCCAACACAATGTGCAGTGTGTTATAGCACCTTACTACAATCACACTATGGTATCAATCCAACACAGTGTGCAGTGTGTATAGCACCTTACACTAAATCACACTATGGTATCAATCCAACACAGTGTGCAGTGTGTATAACACCTTACACTACAATCACACTATGGTATCAATCCAACACATGTGCAGTGTGTATAAACACCTTACAGCACTAAATCACACTATGGTATCAATCCAACACATGGTGCAGTGTGTATACACCTTACACTAATCCACTATGGTATCAATCCAACACAATGTGCGTGTGTATAGAGCACCTTACCACATCAACACTATGGTATCAATCCAACACCAGTGTGCAGTGTGTATAGCACCTTACACTAATCACACTATGGTATCAATCCAACACAATGTGCAGTGTGTAAGCACCTTACACTATCACCACTATGGTATCAATCCACACATGTGCAGTGTGTATAGCACCTTACACTACAATCACACTATGGTATCAATCCAACACAATGTGCATGTGTGTATAGCACCTTACACTAAATCACACTAGGGTATCAATCCAACACAATGTGCAGTGTGTATAGCACCTTAACACTAAATCACACTATGGTATCAATCCAACACAATGTGCAGTGTGATAAGCACCTTACACTACAATCACACTATGTATATCAATCCAACACAATGTGCAGTGTGTATAGCACCTTACACTAAATCACACTATGATCAATCCAACACAATGTGCAGTGTGTAAGCACCTTACACATACATCACCTATGGTATCAATCCAACACAATGTGCAGTGTGTATAGCACCTTACACTAAATCACACTATGGTATCAATCCAACACAATGTGCAGCTGTGTATAGCCCTTACACTAATCACACTATGGTATCAATCCAACACAATTGGCTGTGTATAGCACCTTACACTAAATCACACTGTTATCAATCCAACACAATGTGCAGTGTGTATAGCACCTTACACTAAATCACACTGTTATCAATCCAACACAGTGTGCAGTGTGTATAGCACCTTACACTAAATCACACTATGGCAAATCCAACACAATGTGCAGTGTGTATACACCTTACACTAAATCACACTATGGTATCAATCCAACACAATGTGCGTGTGTATAAACCTTACACTAAATCACACTATGGTTTCAATCCAACACATGTGCAGTGTGTATAGCACCTTACACTAATCACACTATGGTATCAATCCAACACAATGTGCAGTGTGTATAGCCCTTACACTAAATCACACTATGTATCAATCCAACACAATGTGCAGGTGTTATAGCACCTTACACTAAATCACACATGGTATCAATCCAACCAAATGTGCAGTGTGTATAACACCTTACACTAATCACACATGGTATCAATCCAACACACATGTGCAGTGTGTATAGCACCTTACACAAATCACACTATGGTATCAATCCAACACAGTGTGCAGTGTGTATAACACCTTACACTAATCACACTATGGTATCAATCCAACACAATGTGCAGTGTGTATAGCACCTTACACTAAATCACACTATGGTATCAATCCAACACAATGTGCAGTGTGTATAGCACCTTACACTAAATCACACTGATGGTATCAATCCACACAATGTGCAGTGTGTATAAGCACCTTACACTAATCACACTATGGTATCAATCCAACCAATGTGCAGTGTGTATAGCAACCTTACACTACATCCACTATGGTATCAATCCAACACAATGTGCAGTGTGTATAGCACCTTACACTAAATCACACTATGGTATCAATCCAACACAATGTGCAGTGTATAAGCACCCTTACACTAAATCACACTATGGTATCAATCCAACCAATGTGCAGTGTGTATAGCACCTACACTAAATCACACTATGGTATCAATCCAACACAGTGTGCAGTGTGTATAACACCTTACACTAAATCCACACTATGGTATCAATCCAACACAATGTGCAGTGTGTATAGCACCTTACACTACATCACACTATGGTATCAATCCAACACAATGTGCAGTGTGTATAGCACCTTACACTAAATCACACTATGGTATCAATCCAACACAATGTGCAGTGTGTATAGCACCTTACACTACATCAACATGGTATCAATCCAACACATGTGCAGTGTGTATAGCACCTTACACTACATACCACACTATGGTATCAATCCAACCAATGTGCAGTGTTGTATAGCACCTTACACTACATCACACTATGGTATCAATCCACACAATGTGCAGTGTGTATAGCCCTTACACTCAAATCACACTATGGTATCATCCAACACAATGTGCAGTGTGTATAGCCACCTTACACTAAATCCACACTATGGTATCAATCCAACACAATGTGCAGTGTGTATAGCACCTTACACTACAATCACACTATGGTATCAATCCAACACAATTGTGCAGTGTGTATAGCACCTTACACTAAATCACACTATGGTATCAATCCCACACAATGTGCAGTGTGTATAGCACCTTACACTACATCACACTATGGTATCAATCCAACACAATGTGCAGTGTGTATACCCTTACACTAACTCACACTATGGTATCAATCCAACACAATGTGCAGTGTGTATACCCTTACACTAAATCACACTATGGTATCAATCCAACACAATGTGCAGTGTGTATAGCACCTTACACTACATCACACTGGTATCAATCCAACACAATGTGCAGTGTGTATAGCACCTTACACATAAATCACACTATGGTATCAATCCACAACATGTTGCATGTGTATAGCACCTTCACTACAATCCACACTATGGTATCAATCCAACACATGTGCAGTGTGTATAGCACCTTACACTAAATCACACTATGGTATCAATCCAACACAATGTGCAGTGTGTATAGCACCTTACACTAAATCACACTATGGTATCAATCCAACACAATGTGCAGTGTGTATAACCTTACACTAAATCACACTATGGTATCAATCCAACACAATGTGCAGTGTGTATAGCACCTTACACTAAATCACACTATGGTATCAATCCAACACAATGTGCAGTGTGTATAGCACCTTACACTAAATCACACTATGGTATCAATCCAACACAATGTGCAGTGTGTATAGCACCTTACACTAAATCACACTATGGTATCAATCCAACACAATGTGCAGTGTGTATAGCACGTCACACTAAATCACACTATGGTATCAATCCAAGACAATGTGCAGTGTGTATAGCACCTTACACTACTCACACTATGGTATCAATCCAACACAATGTGCAGTGTGTATAGCACCTTCCACACTAAATCACACTATGGTATCAATCCAACACATGTGCAGTGTGTATAGCAACCTTACACTACAATCACACTATGGTATCAATCCAACACAATGTGCAGTGTGTATAGCACCTTACACTAACATCACACTATGGTATCAATCCAACACATGTGCAGTGTGTATAGCACCTTACACTAATCAACTATGTATCATCCCAACACAATGTGCATGTGTTATAGCACCCTTACACTACATCACACTATGGTCAATCCAACACAGTGTGCAGTGTGTATAGCACCTTACACTAAATCACACTATGGTATCAATCCAACACAATGTGCAGTGTGTATAGCACCTTACACTACAACTCACACTATGGTATCAATCCAACACATGTGCAGTGTGTATAGCACCTTACACTAAATCACACTATGGTATCAATCAACACAATGTGCAGTGTGTATAGCACCTTACACTACATCACACTATGGTATCAATCCAACACAATGTGCAGTGTGTATAGCACCTTACACTAAATCACACTATGGTATCAATCCACACAATGTGCAGTGTGTATAGCACCTTACACTACATCCACCTATGGTATCAATCCAACACAATGTGCAGTGTGTATAGCACCTTACACTAAATCACACACTATGGTATCAATCCAACACAATGTGCAGTGTGTAAGTACACCTTACACTAAATCACACTATGTATCAATCCAACACAATGTGCGTGTGTATAGCCTTACACTAATCACACTATGGTATCAATCCAACACAATGTGCAGTGTGTATAGACCTTACACTAAATCACACTATGTATCAATCCAACACAATGTGCAGTGTGTATAGCACCTTACACTAAATCACCTATGGTATCAATCCAACACAATGTGCAGTGTGTATAGCACCTTACACTAATCACACTATGTTATCAATCCAACACAATGTGCATGTGTGATCACCTTACACTACATCACACTATGGTATCAATCCAACACAGTGTGCAGTGTGTATAGCACCTTACACTAAATCACCCTATGGTATCAATCCAACACAATGTCAGTGTGTATGCACCTTACACTACATCACACTATGTATCAATCCAACACAATGTGCAGTGTGTTAGCACCTTACACTCATCACACTATGGTATCAATCCAACACAATGTGCAGTGTGTATAGCACCTTACACTAAATCACACTATGGTATCAATCCAACACATGTGGCAGTGTGTATAGCACCTTACAACTAAATCACACTATGGTATCAATCCAACACAATGTGCAGTGTGTATAGCACCTTACACTAATCACACTATGTATCAATCCAACACAATGTGCAGTGTGTATAGCACCTTACACTAAATCACACTATGGTATCAATCCAACACAGTGTGCAGGTGTGTAACACCTTACACTAAATCACACTATGGTATCAATCCAACACAATGTGCAGTGTGTATAGCACCTTACACTAAATCACACTATGGTTATCAATCCACACATGTGCATGTGTATAGCACCTTACAACTAAATCACACTATGGTATCAATCCAACACAATGGCAGTGTGTATAGCACCTTACACTAAATCACACTATGTTATCAATCCAACCACATGTGCAGTGTGTATAGCACCTACACTAATCACACTATGTATCAATCAACACAATTGCAGTGTGTATAGCACCTTACACTAAATCACACTATGTTATCAATCCAACACAATGTGCAGTGTGTATAGCGCTTACACTAAATCACACTATGGTTATCAATCCAACACAAGTGCAGTGTGTATAGCACCTTACACTAAATACACTATGGTATCAATCCAACACAATGTGCATTTTGTACACCTTACACTAATCACACTATGTATCAATCCAACACAATGGCCAGCGTGTATAGCACCTTACACTCATCACACTATGGTATCAATCCAACACAATGTGCAGTGTGTATAGCACCTTACACTAAATCACACTATGGTATCATCCAACACAATGTGCAGTGTGTATAGCACCTTACACTACATCACACTATGGTATCAATCCAACACATTGCAGTGTTTGTAGCACCTTACAACTACATCACACTATGTTATCAACCCAACACAATGTCAGTGTGTATAGCACCTTCCACTACTCACACTATGGTATCATCCAACACAATGTGCAGTGTGTATAGTAGCACCTTACACTAAATCACACTATGTATCAATCCAACACAATGTGCATGTGTATAGCACCTTACACTAAATCCACTATGGTATCAATCCAACACATGTGCAGTGTATAGCACCTTACACTACATCACACTATGTTATCAATCCAACACAATGTGCAGTTGTATAGCACCTTACACTAAATCACACTATGGATATCAATCCCAACAATGTGCAGTGTGTATAGCACTTACACTAAATCACACACTAGTGGAATCAATCCAACACAATGTGCAGTGTGTGTAGCACCTTACACTACATCACCTATGGTATCAATCCAACACAAGTTCATGTGTGTAGCACCTTACCCTACATCACACTTGTTATCAACCAACCAATGTGCAGTGTGTATAGCCTTACACTAAATCACCTATGTACATCCAACACATGTGCGTGTGTTAGCACCTTACACTAATCACACTAGTACTCAATCCAACACAATGTGCAGTGTGTGTATCACCTACACTACACCACTATTATCAACCACACAATGTGCAGTGTGTATAGACTACACTAATCACTATGGCAGATAAGGCAATAGTCTACATGCAAACAGCTCCCAGCCTCTTACTGTGTTTGTGGCTGGGTCTTGCACAGGATGGCATTGTGGGTAGGAATACAGACAGCTATGTACAACTTTAACTCTTGTAGTGCCTGGGTAGGTATTACAGAGATCGCTGGGTAATGTATTTAGAATGTTATACAGATGCATTGTGGGTAGGATACAGACAGCTATGTACAACTTTAACTCTTGTAGTGCCCGGGTAGGTATTACAGAGATCGCTGGTATGTAGTTAGAATGTATACAGGATGGCATTGTGGGTAGGATACAGACAGCTATGTACAACTTAACTCTTGTAGTGCCCGGTAGGTATTACAGAGATCACTGGTATGTATTAGACTGTTATACAGATGGCATTGTGGGTAGGAATACAGACAGCTATGTCAACTTTAACTCTTGTAGTGCCCGGGTAGGTTTTGCAGAGATCACTGGGTAAAAAGCAGTTAATTGTGGAGTGACTGGAAAGGCAGGGGTTAAAGTTCTGACCTTGGTTCTAACTGCAGAGGTCAATCTCCCATAGAAACAAAGTGTGAAACAATGTAACGTCTATCTGCACCTATGCATGAGACCAGAGCACATGTCTGACAGTGATTTCATAGGTCTGTGTAATCCTCCTGGCCATAATGGTCTATGGATGTGGATGGTTTATAGTGATGATAATACTCTACCACTTGATGTGGTCCAGCTAGAGCTATAGCAGGTATGTTGACCTCCAGATGATTGACATTAAACTACCAATCATTGTACAATAGCAAGTGTAGAGAGGAATGCTGGGAGTTGTAGTTTTCAATACATATAATAATGTTTATAAAGGTGTAGTATTTCACTGCAGCTCTCCTGCTCCCTACCCATATCCTCTGTTATGCTACCTGCTCATTGTAACCTTACTGTCTCCCATATGCAAGTTTTACACGGTGGAGATTAAAATGTACATTCTGCACAGGCTGGCACCTTTTTTTTTTCTCTAGAGGGGCTGTGATCAAGGTGGACGGCGCGGGCAGAGCTGGGGTGTGGGCAGAGGCAAAGTTTTGTAGTTTTGGTGACGGGAAGGGATCACCCCTACCTGCTCTGTACTGTACACTGCACTCTATAACCAGTGATCTCCTACCTGTGTTCCTACATTTATTTGAAAAATATAACTCCCAGCATTCCACTACAGCACTCACAATATCAGAAGGCATATAGAGAATGCTGGGAGTTGTAGTTTGAGGTTGAAGACCCCTGCTATGTAGTTAGTGGTACGGTAGGTTTGTTTCTAGGAACATTTATGGTTATAAATAAATTAAATAATAAAACTTTAGATTTTTTTTTTTACTTCCCTGTACAAATTTTAGGAAGAAAGACTTAAGAAAAAGAGTCCGAAACTTGCGGTATGAGGTGGGTAGTGAAGCGGCTCTGGTGCGGGTTAAGGTATATGTTAGGTGGGAGGTAGGTTGGGTTTTTTTAGCTATGCGGGAAGTTGGGGTATATGAAGATGGGCATGTGGTTCTGTCCAAGGGAAGTGTGGGCACAGTCCTACGACAAAGATACTGACCCTTCCAAGGGAATGTGTGGGCACAGTCCTACGCAAGAGATATTACCGTCCAAGGGAAGTGTGGGCACAGTCCTACGACCAAGAGATACTGACCTGTCCAAGGGAGTGTGGGCACAGTCCTACGCCAAGAGATACTGACCCACCAAAGGGAAGTGTGGGCACAGTCCTACGCCAAGAGATACTGACCCGTCCAAGGGAAGTGTGGGCACAGTCCTATGCCAAGATATACTGACCCACCCAAGGGAAGTGTGGGCACAGTCCTACGCTAAGAGATACTGATCCACCCAAGGGAAGTGTGGGCACAGTCCTACGCTAAGAGATACTGACCCACCCAAGGGAAGTGTGGGCACAGACATACGACAAGAGATACTGACCCGTCCAAGGGAAGTGTGGGCACAGTCCTACGCCAAGAGATACTGACCCACCAAAGGGAAGTGTGGCCACAGTCCTACGCCAAGAGATACTGACCCACCAAAGGGAAGTGTGGGCACAGTCCTATGCCAAGAGATACTGACCTGTCCAAGGGAAGTGTGGGCACAGTCCTACGCCAAGAGATACTGACCCACCAAAGGGAAGTGTGGGCACAGTCCTACGCTAAGAGATACTGACCCACCCAAGGGAAGTGTGGGCACAGTCCTACGACAAGAGATACTGACCCACCCAAGGGAAGTGTGGGCACAGTCCTATGCCAAGAGATACTGACCCACCAAAGTGAAGTGTGGGCACAGTCCTACGCTAAGAGATACTGACCCACCCAAGGGAAGTGTGGGCACAGTCCTACGACAAGAGATACTGACCCGTACAAGGAAAGTGTGGGCACATTCCTACGACAAGAGATACTTACCCACCCAAGGAAAGTGTGGGCACAATCCTATGCCAAGAGATACTGACACACCCAAGGGAAGTGTGGGCACAGTCCTATGCCAAGAGATACTGACCGACCCTAGGGAAGTGTGGGCACAGTCCTACGACGAGATACTGACCCACCCAAGGGAAGTGTGGGCACAGTCCTACAACAAGAGATACTGACCCGTCCAAGGAAAGTGTGGGCACAGTCCTATGCCAAGAGATACTGACCCACCCAAGGGAAGTGTGGGCATAGTCCTACGCCAAGAGATACTGACCCACCCAAGGGAAGTGTGGGCACAGTCCTACGACAAGAGATACTGACCCACCCAAGGGAAGTTGGGCACAGTCCTACGACAAGAGATACTGACCCACTCCAAGAAAGTGTGGGCACAGTCCTATTCCACCAAGAGATACTGACCCACCCAAGGGAAGGGTGGCACAGTCCTACGCCTAGAGATGCTGACCCACCCAAGGAAAGTGTGGGCACAGTCCTACGCCATCGTCCACTTACTGACCCGTCCAAGGGAAGTGTGGGCACAGTCCTATGCCAAGAATATACTGACCCACCCAAGGAAGTGTGGGGCACAGTCCTACGACAAGAGATACTGACCCTTACAAGGAAAGTGTGGGCACAGTCCTACACAAGAGATACTTACCCACCCAAGAGTGGGTGGGCCAATCCTATGCCAAGAGATACTAGACCACCCAAGGGAAGTGTGGGCACAGTTCTATGCCAGAGATACTGACCCACCCAAGGGAAGTGTGGGCACAGACCTATGACAAGAGATACTGACCCACCCAGGAAGTGTGGGCACAGTCCTACGACAAGATACTGACCCGTCCAAGGAAGTGTGGGCACAGTCTATGCAAGAGATACTGACCCACCCAAGGGAAGTGTGGGCACAGTCCTACGACAAGAGATACTGACCCCCCAAGGAAGTGTGGGCACATGTCCTACGACAAGAGATACTGACCCGTCCAAGGAAAGTGTGGGCACAGTCCTATGCCGAGATACTGACTCGTCCAAGGGAAGTGTGGGCACAGTCCTACGACAAGAGATACTGACCCACCCAAGGGAAGTGTGGGCACAGTCCTACGCAGAGATACTGACCATCCTTCAAGGGAATGTGGGGCACAGTCCTACGCCAAGAGATACTGACCCACCCAAGGGAAGTGTGGGCACAGTCCTACGCCAAAGATACAGACCCACCCAGGGAAGTGTGGGACAGTCCTACGCCAAGATACTGACCCACCCAGGAAAGTTGGGCACAGTCCTACGCCAAGAGATACTACCCGTCCAAGGGAAGTGTGGGCACAGTCCATACGTCCCAAGAGATACTGACCTACAAGGAATTGCACATCACAAGAGTGAGTGACCAGAGTGGTGGGCACCAGTCACCAGCCTGTGTTGACTTTACTGTGGCTGGTGAACTGGAGGGCTGAGATAGTTGCAAGTGTGCCAAAGAGAGACTGATAAATATAATTGTCCACAGTGGGGTACATATAGTTGCCCACAGTGAGTGGTACAGCAAGTTGTCTACAGTGACTGGTACATATAATTGCCCGCAATGACTGGTACCTATAAGTGCCCACAGTTGCCATGATCATACCACAGCTACTGTAGGCGACAGCCAGCGTACATCCAGCTGGATGAGGAAACTTTTTTTTTAAAATCTAAGTGCCGCTTTCTACTATCATGGGCCTGGAGAATGGTAAGGTCAGCTCATACACCGTATTTTATGATTCTGAAATTAGGATTGGCGAACTTTCAGAATTCGAAGGATATAACTTTGAAAATTCATTGGTCGAACACTGATTGATTGACTTGATTGGGTTTGATTGGAATGTTGGGTTATGCAACATTCGGGTAACTACGTGCAAACCTCAACTAAATAATTACGGTCATCTCTCCTAAAAACCAATAATTTGATTGTAGTCAGGCAAGTGATAGTATTACATGGCATTGCACTTTTCTAACACAGGTACAGCCCCCCCTCCTAGACAATTGGTGTGATATAGCAGGGCCCCATTATAGTTGTGCAGGGTCCTTGTACAGGTCTCATAAATTCTAGATGTCTTGGCCTATTTTAAATGCTATATAAATACCTATTATGTAAATAAGTTGTGTGTTGTTAGGGGAAACGGATGGTGTGATTTTTGTTTTCCTCTCCCCACTTCAGGTCTCCTAGGGGTGACTCACTGACCTTAATCCCTGGAGGACAATTTATCAAGAGAGAAAGTGGGACACAGAGATTGCTTTAATATTTATCATTAGAAACACCATTTCCATTTTTGGCTCCATTAATAAGCACCAAGACCTGCACTGTAGTATTTTCCTTTGTTGTCAGCGAGTGACGGCTATAAACAAATATATATATTCAAGGGAAAGTAAATAACTAGTTGTCTAAATTAACTATTAAAGTAAGAAGTTATAATCTATATGGCATGGTTAAAGGTCTTGTTTCCTCTGATATACTATATCCCTATGCACAGACTATGAGACAAAGAATAGGGAAACTAACGTTGAAAAAAACGCTACACCACATCCTATGTATCCAGGTTAAAGACAGGGGGATTTGCCACTGATCTTCCCATGGGTTGGTCTGTCTGTTTAGTAAAGAGAATGACACCAGAGAAGATGGAAAAAGGGAACCTACAAATGGCTCTAGCAGAGAGGATTCCATTAAGATTTATCCTGATATACTATGTTACTGTGTTATTATTGGGTGATCTACAGAACACTGTTAAAGTCTGAAACATAGTAGGCAACATTTTTAAATTGTGAGAAGCCTGCTATGATGTTATTGTGAGACGTTATTACTTTGCTGTGGTCAATGGCATCTATTGCATTAAGGTTTTATATGGGAGAGTCCAACAAGATTCATGAATAAATGACACTTTACTTTAGTAATGCTTCAATGGGCCAATTGTAATCTGGATCATGTAACAAAGAAAAAATTACAATGAATATTTCAAGGCCTATAAAATGACAGAATATCTGTGCACCTGCATACAGAGCCCTCCCTTAATAAAATGTGTGCACCTTTAATATAAAACAGTGATGGAAAGCCTTTTCCCTAAAAATAAAGACTTAAATATAATCCAGCAAAAATCTTTACCAAATAAAGAGAATCAGGCAAGATTTATTTTCCATACTGTGGTTACCTTGGCGTGGTTGGAAGGACTTTTATTGTTAAGGTCATAAACATGTGAATAAACCCCCTTTATTTATGAAGTATGAAAGTGTGTAGATTGCATCATATTGTATTGAGCCTAGGAATGTGCATTGTCCTTTGTACAATTTTTTTTCAGTAGCACCTCCATAGTTAGTTTGGCCTAAGGAGTGCTCTTACAGTCCTTCTATTGCATGTCATTTATTGAAGATAGGTCAAGCCTCAATGTGTTGGTAGCATTCAATTAACTTTTTGGTAATTAAACAATACATATCTCCCTTAATTAGGGTTTATGTATAATATAAAAACGTTGGGTGAAAGGCCTCTTTTTAAATATTATTATTGTAGATTTATATAGCACCAACATCTTCGTAGCGGATTACAGTTGCTAATATACATAAGGAAAACATGCAGTTACAAACAAGGGTAGTGCAAGTAATACAAAGTGCAAATAGTTCAAGTGCTGGTCCAGCAGCATTCAGTGGGTAGTTACAGCATTACTGTGGTATTATAGGAAGGAGGACCCTAAGAGCTTACAGTCTGAGGAGATGGGGATGAAACATATTTAAAAGGCAGTAGCACTTCCAAAGAATTTCAATGTAATTTAGCCTGTTCAGCCCCTTATTGTTATTTATTAGACCATAGATCCAGTCTGTGCTTCTCTAAGATATAGCAGACTGTACTGCAGGTCAAGATCCATTTCTCTTTATTCATTCCAAAGTAAAAGTCTTAAACAAAAGAAAGTTGTCTCCGTAGACCCAAAGTGAAGAGGATTCAACATGTTACAGTGGTAGACCCTCCACACAGCCCACAGAAAATAGAAGAAAACTGGAGAGATCCAGATATGGTATTAACCAATAGTGTCAAATTCACTTTATTAGGAGAAATTACAACCCATGTTTCTGACCTATGCCTGGACGGCATAGATGCACTTGTGGAGGTTTACGGATGACAAACTTCCTTTTGTTTAAAGACTTTACTACTTTGGAATGAAAGAGAAATGGATCTATAGACATCTGTCTATAATAATATCAGATCATTTACGGCTGTACTTATTTTAGCTCAGACTAAATTTCCCCATGTCTGATAACAAAACTGGACTGATTTTGCCATTGACCCCTACATGATATAATTACTATACTCAGGGCCGGCTTAGGATAAATAACACTCTGTGCAAGAATTGTTACTGACGCCTAGCACCCAACACCCCCCCCCCAAAAAAAACACCCCCCGGGCACACACAATACTCCGTTGAATGCTGCCTGCCTTCGAATCAAGTACCCACCTGTGCTAACCGTCTTTCAGTATCTTCAGTGCCTACATCATTATTTAACAAGTAACATACTTAAATGCACGAGCAGAACAGCACAGCATACAGATATCTTAAGTAAAGATTATATGTGTTGGGGTTAGTATGGTGAGGGTGCTGATACATATATTTGATCTGGAGGACCGTAACTAGAGGGGCTGTAGCATTGATGCACAACTTTGAGCTACAGGTCCATGACCTAAGACTTCCAGCTGTCGCCTCCCTGGTAATGCAACCAGTGCAGTCGCACACGGTGCCCATATCAAAGGCCGGCCCTGACCATACAATGGTACAATGATCATGTGTATGGCCACCTCGAGGAAGGATATTTTAATCCTAATAAATTGGACATATTTACCCCCTATTTCTATTAGGAGTAGTACTTAAAATGGTGATATAATTGGCTACGTATTCTTACAATATTGTTTCTTCAGATCGGGGGATACTGTCCGGCTTATCACGCAGCTCGGTCATTTCTATAGTTTTGCTGCTAAGTGGTCAGCCTGTGAAAAAAACAAATTTGACTCATACATTTTCCTGCACTCGGTGGGCGGGTAAGTACACAAGATGTGAAAGTGTCGTTATTGTGAATCCACCAGGATGCTGCAGCCTGAATTAAATTTACCTTGGCTCTAAGCAGGGCCGATTAGCAGGATGTATGAGAAGGCTTTGATATCTTAATGAAACATTGGGTGTAGGACTTTTCAAAACCTAGGTAAATCAATTCTCTCGCTTCTCTTTTATTTCCTCATGTTTATTGTAAATTCCCTTTGAAAAGAACATTAACCAAGTGCACACTTCTGGTCCTAAGGAGAATCTTAAAGGGGAAGTTCAGTGGAAAAAAATTTATATGTTAAACGCATGCCTAGGTATTCTACATATTGGGTCTCAAATTTACCAAGAGTCACAATCGCCAGCTTGGGTAACTCACATATGGCGTAACCATCTGCGCGACCAAATGTCCAACTGACATTTCATAGGCTGGGCGTGTGTCTTTTGCGATATTCTATGCAGTCAGTACGAAAAAGTAAAAAAAAATAGCCCAGCGCCCCTGGATAAATGAGCATGATTCATTTTTCAACAACCATTGATTTCATACCTTTTGCTATATTTTGCTGTGGTAAGCCATTTCAGATTCTGCAATTGTCCTTCTCCAGGATGCACCATCCTTGGAAGTTTCCTAACAGTAATATCTACTGATTGGCTGTTGAATGGTCAAACATGCTCAGATCTCACTGAGCAACCAAAACCAGGAACTGGGAAAATGCTTCTAAAGTTAACACTTTAGAAGCATTTATTTATATAAAGACAAAATGGCAGGTCATGGTCATTGGAATGAGAAAATACTCCATGTTTTCATTGAAAGTCTAGAATTTTGGAAGAAAATTCCTTATATTATTATCATTTTCCCTTAATTATTAAATATTTAAATCTATCCCCCATTGAGTATATAATGAGAAATTTTGAGCAGAAAAGCCATATCTGGGAAGGCTGTGGGTACTGAAAACATTCTCCTGTCTCTATGTATGTAATTCCTGAACGTAGGAGATTATTTTGATTTGTTTTCTCACTTTTGGAGGGCGGGTAGACAGGTGGTTCTCTACAGTTATAAATGGGATAAATGAATTTCCAAAAAGCCCATAAATTGCATTTTGATACATCAACAGCTAATCAGTTACTTGTACATATACAAAGTGGTTATCCATTGAGTCTGTGTGGAGACAGACAAGGCTTCCGCATGTACACATCATATTTCATTATTAAATGTAGCTGAATAGCTCTTGTATGGAAACTGAAAAGGAGTTATGGATTCGTTTTTCACAGGGGGCAATTTTCCCACTAGTTTTAGATGTTTATTTCCTGACGTGTGTGGAGTAATCCAACAGGTGAAATTACTCATAAAGATAAAATTAAGCCTGTGCTGCCGTGCATAATACATTTTAAATGAAATATACCTTTTAACTCCACTGTATTAAATGAACTGATCCATGCATGAGAGCTTCCGCTAATAGCTTTAAGAATCAAAATCCATTGCATTTCGTAGTCTATTAGTGCATGAATCAGAGAATCTGCAACCTGGATAAAGATGGGACAGTAGGCCAATTGGATTAGCTCTAATAATCTTGGTATCCAGGTGTGTGACCAGATTTCAGACTGAATGAAAATTAGGATGTATGTGGCCAATTTTAGCCGTATGATGAGTTATCAGAAATGCGAGGCAGCAGCTCTTTTGGCTTGGCACCCTTCTCGGTGCAGGTGCATTATTTAAAGCGGTCCATTTATCTTTCAAGTTGGGTGCCTTGCAGTCTTTAAATGTAGGTACAATGTTTGGCACGTTCCACGGTAGGATATGGGCAATGCTTTAGTACAGAGAAATGAGTTGGATGACCCAAAGAGACACAGAAGCTAAAAGGTTTGTTGTCTGAGAGGCATAATAAGGTCAGAAAATACTGAACACCACAAAGCAGCGGATGCAATAAAAGGTGACAGCACTGCCCTATATTACTGCAGCAAACAACAGATGTTTATTAACTGCAGTAACCCAGTAAAAAGCTAACATTCCATTGGTTAGCCCTGGCAATCTTGCGTAGCAGACATTGAGTGGTACTAAACCAAAGCCTTCTAGAATCATCATTGATAATAAATAGAGATGGTCAAACTCACCGAAATCCGTTCCACTTGCAGATCCGCAGATTTTTTAAAGAAATTTGAAAATTTAAAAATTTCACGCAAATCCACTGACGTCAATGAGAGTTAAAACAATCTGAGAATTCAGCCTAAAACTAAGTGTAAATAGCAATGGTAACTTACCGTAAATGGTTCAGGACCTGGGATATGGTCTGGGGAACACGTATCAATGGCCACAATCTTCCTGTTTTGGCATTCCACATAGTATTTTCAAAATTTTTCAAAATTTCTAGGAATTTTCAAAAAAAATTCAAAATAGTTTCTGCAGTTCAAAACCAAAAAGTAAAAAAATCTGCAATCCGTGAATTACCTTCGGAACCTGGTTTGGATCCATGAATAAACAAAAAATATTATGCAATGCTCACAATCCCTTTATTGTGCAAATGGGAGACATAGTGCAAAAAAAGACTTAAAAACATTTAAAACACAGTATACAGCATGTGATCACTAACAGTGCTCGAGGATATCCAAAAGGCTCAAACCCTTAGCCCCAAAAAGTAACTCTGATCCTAAGAACTATACTCATCTGTCACCAGTCGCTAGGTCATAGGTTTCGGGTCCATCTCTAATGGTAAACCACAACACAAGGGTAAAGGGTCACTATACTCATTCAAACAACATTACAATCTGAAACTACAATTTGAGAAAAGTAACTTACATATTATCCCCCCCCCTCCTCCTTAGTAGGGATGGATCCAAACCCAAACTCGGGTAAAACTAATGAGTTTGGTAACTCTTGAATGTAGCCTTCAATTTCTGTAACCCCCGAATGTATAGTTCGGTATCCTCAATTGGCTATTACCCTTGAATGGCCATAACTCTTGTGGCCACAATCTTCCTGTTTTGGCATTCCATGTAGTATTTCAAATAACCCTCGAATGTATCATTCGGAACCCTCGACTTTGCCATAACCCCGAATGTATCATGCAGAAACCGAAAATTGCCCAATTGTGAGGAAAGGAGTGTTTAAATAAGTTTTGGTGATATGGACATGTTCCCCAGAGCCATTTACAGTAAGTTACCTTTGTATTTTATCTGTATTTTATCCAAACTTTTCAAGCTATTTTCCCCATTGACATTAATGGGTTCGTTTTCAAACTACCAAACTTTACTGAAGTTTGAAAAGGAACCAAACTTCAGGATGTTTCAGCCATCTCTATTCCTTAGTCACTGCCTTCTGTAGTGTCTGCGACACTTATAAGCAACATAGAGACCCTGCTCCATTACACAGCTCCCCCTCCTCCCCCATTTTTTCTTTTCTCTGCTGATTTTTTTACAGAGAGTGTGCTGGCAGGTAATGAAAGATCCCATTAAGAGGTCGGGAATGGAACACATTATTTCTGCTTTTGGGTGGAGTGACATGTTTTTCATTGTAAATGCTGTGATTTCAAATGATGATTTCTCAGAATATTCAGCTCAGATTTAAATTCCCAAAAAAGTTTTGTAGTAGTGGGATCTTAATCTAACGTGACAATTTTTGAATAATGTAATTTTTAAAGTCAAGTTACCATTTAAACTCAACCAACATTTTTTTCGATTGTAACACTGATCTTAGCAAAAAACAAATATTTTTGTTTCTTTCTAGCAAATCTGGCATTATTAAAATAGCAAAAGGCCAATAAATGGGTAAGTGGAGAAACTCAATGTTAATGAATAAAGTAACATTTACACGGCATGTGCTTGGTAGTTATGGACCCATGCCAATGATAAAGTATAGCATACCTTGTTATCTTTTTTGATTGGAAAGAATATATACAGTCACATGACTAAGAGTAAATCTTCCCTTATCCAATCAGAAAGGGAGACTGCAACTTTTCTAGGATTAAAATTAATCTTATATATTTCACACAAACACAGGCTATTATTCTTACTAAAGAGACACATTATTGTCTTCTTGACAACCTTCCCTTTCAGTCTTAGACTTGAATTAATACAGAGCATTAAAAAAAACGAGGAACTAAACATGTTGCTTTAATGAATGACTGTTGCAAAGAAATAAAAAGGGATTGAAAAGATAAAAATGAATTACAAAGCTTCAGGAATAAAATGATGAGGCTCAGGATTTAATATATAAAATGTAGAAGCCAGAGAACAACAGAAAATTGAGATCTTCGGACCTGCTGCTATATGTGAGCGGACACCTGTCTACGGTGGCCAGAAAGAGTCAGATGGAGACAAGTGTTTGATTGATGGCTTGTTTTGCAATGACTAATGATCAAGAGGATGAAAAAAGTGTGGGTTTTACAGAGGCATGTGAATTCCATAGGGAGTCATGACAGGAGAGGGATGCTAACGTGACATTTTCATAAGGTTAACATGATTAACTGTTGCTGAATATTGTTGTACAAGGACGATGCTTGAGAAATCTGGGCTGGTATTTAGGTTCAGAGACTGGTGATTCATAGGGACCCGGGAGAAGTAGAAGTATAATTGATGAAAAAAAACAGTTTGAGTTAATGGCTGCATTCTGAAGGCGGGAGGTGAACAAGGGTTCGCAGTTTGAAATTACAGAGAGTTAAACGACATATTATTGAAAGCTACACAATATCACATCACCTTAAAGGGAAACTTTAGTCTGCAACTATTTTTCTTGATTATAGTCTAGAGTGTTGCAGTTTCAAGACATTTGATTCATATTTTGCTAGAACATACAGGCCATCCGCATGTTGTTTTTACTCCCTTAAAATAGGGAAGCGAATCATCTGATAGCCCCTCCCCCTGGAGGAAGCAAATTGAGCATGCCTGTACCCAGTGGGAGATTTGCAGACCGACACCCAGCTTTCTGGAATATACACAAGGACAAAATAAACCTTGCACGTGATGCAATCTGTGTCTTTAATGGGCGTATTGAGAAGAAGTGAAGGAAGCATCATTAGGTTAAACCATGTAGATCGCTGTATGTAAGGAATTTTAATGCCACTAGCTAGATTACAATTTCCCTGAAATACAGACACACGGAGCAACAACACCTAACAATGTGAACGGGTAGGACTGAAATAACATAAACTTCTTGTATGGTGATGATGTATTTTTGCTGGGTCTAATCTACAGTTTTTTTGGCTTTCAATAGATTTTTTTCTGTTTATTCTCCTGCATTAAGTTCCTTCTCTTAGGGTGCTTTGAGTCCAATATAGCATTTTTTTTTGTAGCTTAATAGGTCTCTTTTCATGTTCCCGACTCGTGTGCTAGAATGGTTTTAATCTCCTGTATTATCCTGTATCCTCGGTATGCATTATTAGGTTATAACAGAGAGCGTTTTTCTGAACTGTACTTTGCATAGGAACATATTGCACGATGGATCATTACAGAGTTTTAAGTGTCTTGAATTATTGGTGAGTAGTTAATATATAAATGTGTGCACCCCAGCAATATTACTGTTTGAAGACTGTCTTCTTTAGAATGGGGTGTTGTGTAAACTGAACGCTACAAAGAGATCATTAAAGGATATGTACACTGAGAAAATAGTTTTTATTGATGTCCATTACTGGAAATAGAATTCTTTCCAACTATCACTGTACCATTTATGCTGATCTGTCCCCTACTTTTTTTCTATCCAATCTGAAGAGAAAATGCTTTGGCTGTCAATCAAGTACCTTATAATAAACTTCTGCTGTTTTCAAGTAACTGGATTTTTTCAGTAAGTGTTACTAGAGTGGTGATAGTTGGGAACTCCATCTCTCAGTGCTAGATGATAGAGCATGCTTGTTTTTTTAAAAGTCATGTCAGAGGAATGGAGGAGTCAGTTATGAAAGGGAGTGGTGGAAACCAGTACTGTATTAAGGCATGCAACAACATACACACATCAGAGAAATTGCTACTTATGGTGGCATAGACGCTACAATCCGATTGTATGATTTGGGGTCGTACGATCGGATTGCTGGACGGCCCAAAAAAAATTAAATTGGTGGGAAATTATTGGATATCCCGATATCGTTCAACTGGGAACTTAGCCTCTATGGCCACTATAGCATGTAGTTGATTATAGATTAAGACAAGGCAAAGTAATTTTTTTTCAAAACCAGTCTCTCTGATTGTCAAACTACCGTATATATCTGAGTATAAGACAACCCAAGTATAAGCCGAGGTACCTATTTTACCTGAAAAATTAGTAAAGCCTAATTTACTCCACTATAAAACCGAGGTGAGTAAATTATGACCACTACTGCCTTTTGATTCTGTATTGTTTTGAGGCTTTAGTTGCCCTTTAGTTGCCCTTTTTTTAGTTGGACAGCAGAATTCCATACAGTGGTCCATACAGTAATAGCCATACTGGATTTGGCTATTACTATATGGAATTGCTGTCTATTTAAAGGGCCACTAAAGCTTTAAAACAATACAGAATAGAAGGCAATCTTTTTAACAATAGATACCATCCTTCTGATTCTGTATTCTTTTGAGGCATTAGTTGCCCTTTAAATGGACAGTAATCCCATATATTAACCCCATTCCTTGGCACTCCAGAGTTTGAAAACTACAACTCCCAGCATGCTTTATGTGTGGGAGTTGTAGTTTCCAAACATCTGCTGTGGCAAGGAATTGGGGGTTACTGAATTGAATTACTGTCAGTAAGCTTGCAAAATAAGCAACGGGAATAGGAAATTCCCTTTAAACATTAGAGAATATTTTTTATGTTTTCACTTCTACTAAAAGAATGGTCTTTCTCCTGAACATTGCATTTAACCACTAAGTATTTGTTCTGGGAATCTTTAACTAATGCAGTGTGCCATGTAGGACTCATTATCCCCTGTGTCATTATGCAGATTAGAAGTCAGTCTGCACTTTAATGACATTAATGCCAATACGGACATATCTGGATGCAAACATAATAATGCAGATTTGCAATACTGAGTGATGGTTAAATGTCTGCCCTTAAGCCAGATGGAGCATATTGGAATATTGCTTTACGAAAATCTGCTAATACTTGATATTCCCGAACTGTAATAGGGCAATGTAATAAAAGTTCTTATTGTTCAAAATGGTGCTAATTTTGCCCAACCAATCAGATATTATTTACCATTTGAAAGCTATGTGCCATTCGTTCTATTATTCATAGGGGGTGAGAACGCTTATCTCACCTCCCTGTGAATAATAGGACGTCGGGGGACCTGGAACTTACCTTACCGCCACTCCACTCGCAGCCGCTCCTACTGAACAGCTGTTCTCTCCCGATCGCGCGGCCCTATCTTTTGTATTGGCGCGCATGCGCCTAAGATAGGGCGCGCATGCGCTAAGAATGGGCGCGCGGTCGGGACAGAGGCTGTCAGTGAAGGAGCAGCTGTGAGTGGAGCGGCGGGGTAAGGTAAGTTCCAGTCCCCCTAGCGTCCTATTATTCACAGTGAGGTGAGAATAAGCGTTCTCACCTCCCCTGAATAATAGAAACGAATGGCACAGAGTTGATTTTCTGGATTATGGGACTTTAGTGTCCCTTAATTTCCAAAAAATGGAAAATGGGCAGGGCAGTAGAGGATTGGTTATTCCTACCTCCCAATATCATTTTGTTAAGGAGCTACAGCATGTACAGTTATTTGCCGTTAGTCCTGGACTATTCCTGTGTTAAAGATAGTGCTGAAGCCAGGAGGAAGACTGGTAGAATTAGTTTTCTTTGGGCTGGTGCTCTCACAGAAACAATATTGGGAGGTAGGAATTACCGGTCCTGTATCGCTGTCCCAAGTACTTTTCATTTTAACTGTTTTTAAGAAAACTTTATAACACGATAGTTATTCTTTATGATTATGGACCTCTACCAATTGAAATCCCGTGGTGGGACTCAACCCCTGTTCGATTATTTCTCTATTAACCTTGTCTCGCTGATATTACTTCCAACCAAAATTGATTGATCTAAACAAATGGCAATGTTTCAGCAGTCTAATAATAATAATAAACCTCGGGTCCTTTCCTTTATATTAAGTGCTATTTAATTATTTACGATTCGAGACACGTTTAAAGAGGAAAAATTCTCTGGTGACATGTAAAGCTTGGCCTGCCGTCCAAGGAACTTGGTTTCCATGGTATGTGGCTTGGGGTCACCTCATCAAGTTTGGATAAATAGATTCTAATGATACAACACGAAGATGCACCTTCTGCATCCGTACCGCTGTGAGAGTAATCAAAGCTCCTGTCCAATCAAATGGTTTGAAAACACACAACTTGGAATTAAAGCCGTGTGCACATGAGAGATAAGTGTTCCAAATGGAGGTAACTGCCCGCCATATTTAGTAATCCGCCCAGTTGGAGGACATTGTTCCCTGACCCTTCAATCACTCCTACCTCCCCTCCCACAGATCAGTACAGCTCAGGTACCGCAAGAGATGGACCCGAATCCGAACCCAGATTTTACGGAATCGCCGGAACTCGCGTATTTCTGACTTTTTCGGATTTTTCCAAACCGCTGAACTATTACTGATAATTTCTAGAAATTTTCGAAAATGTTCAATTTCTTAAATTCCAAATTTTTCAATTTTTTTAAAAAAATACTACACGCCACGCCATGGGAGAGCATGAAGCTCGGTACCGGACGATGTTTTTTTTTTATATTTTGGCCATTGATACGTGTTCCCCGGGCCATTTCCAGGTCCCTGATCCATTACAGTAAGTTTCCGTGCTATTTATACCTTCATTTTTGAGTTCCCATTGAGTTTTCTGATTTTTTCGAAAAATCTGCGAGCGGAATGGATTTCAGTGAGTTCAGGCATCTCGAGTTACCTCCAAGCAGCCTGTCTGTATGGGGATTGTTAGATGATGCCTGTCGGTGCGAACGTTAGATTATCACTCCTAAGGCAAATGCTGCCTGTTGGTGCCTAGGGCAGTGGCAACACTAGTGGATGTGGATCATGTTGCTAGTTGTAACAAAGCCTCTGTGTTGTGCTTTATTTCCTTCAGAGGATTTAGATACAGGCGAAGGGTTAACAAGTGAGTATCTATATCTATATGATATGCCAGCGGGGGTCCCATATCCATGATCCACCACAGTGGGAGGCCAGTAGGCAGCTCCCCGACGTAACTTTGCATTATTCCTCTTAATCGTCTGAACATCTGCTGCTTGTGCATGTTCTGTTACAGCCAATCTCCAGGGCTGCCTCTCGTTAACTTCAGTACAATCCGGCAGCGCCGAGAGAAATGTCTTATTAATAGTACAGGTTTTTTTTGGTCGTGTCTGGCTTGTGTATTAGCAGTATTGTGATGATTACATAGGAGCCTTTAACGTGTTAAAACAATGTCAATAATTGGCCTAGATCTCTAATCTAGAACCCTCCAATCATAATAGTTCACATCATAGTTTAGTTTAAGAAGGCTGAACAAGCAAACATCTATTGAATGTAAAGGGGGCAATCCACTAGCACAATGCTTTTCAATCTACGATAACCAATCAGAATTTATCTTAAGGCCAAGGCCACACTATACCGCAATGTCACGCAATCGGAGCACATGTGATTGAGCAAAAATGCAGATGGCACGGCAGGTTTGATCAAACTATTTCAGTCTCAGATCAAATATTTCCTTTTCGATTAGCAATCTAAGCCTCTTTATTTAGGACCTTATAAGGTCTTACTTACTTGAATAGTTCTCTCCATGAGAGTTAATAATCCCTGTTGCATTAGGACATAGTAAAAAAAAAAGTCTGGCATTCCATTTATTAAAATGGGCAAACGTCACACCCATGTTAGTATTTATTTTGGTGGTGGGGACGCTAATAAACCTTTCAGAAGATCTGTTATTTCTAGCTCAAGGATGTGAATATATATTGGATAATGCACCCCCAACTGTAAATTATAAGGATATTAGAAGTCACAGAGGAGTTCCGTGACCATATAAAACCACGAGCCGCAGGCCGAGTACCTTTATACAGGACACGGAACTCCAAGGTGACTTCTAATATCCTTATAATTTACAGTTGGGGGTGCATTATTTATTATAACCTACCCTTTGTGGCTTCTGGTTTCCTTCCTTCCTGGAACTGTAAGATTATAAGGTTATAATCTTACATTTCCTCCCATAGAATCCACTACAGGGGTAGGTTTATCCCTTTAATTTAACAGTTGGGGGGTGCATTATTTATTATAACCTACCCCTTTGGGGCTTCTGGTTTCCTTCTCCTCCTGGAACTATAAGATTATAAGGCTATAATCTTACAGATTAAAGGGATATAACCTACCCCTGTAGTGGATTTCTATGGGAGGAACTGTAAGATTATAGCCTTATAATCTTATAGTTCCAGGAGGAGAAGGAAACCAGAAGCCCCAAAGGGGTAGGTTATAGGACGGCCCAAAAAAATTAAATTGGTGGATTATTGGATATCCCGATATCGTTCAACTGGGACTTAGCCTCTATGGCCACTATAGCATGTAGTTGATTATAGATTAAGACAAGGCAAAGTAATTTTTTTTCAAAACCAGTCTCTCTGATTGTCAAACTACCGTATATATCTGAGTATAAGACAACCCAAGTATAAGCCGAGTACCTATTTTTACCTGAAAATTAGTAAAGCCTAATTTACTCCACTATAAACCGAGGGTAGAATTATGACCACTACTGCCTTTTGATTCTGTATTGTTTTGAGGCTTTAGTTGCCCTTTAGTTGCCCTTTTTTTAGTTGGACAGCAGAATTCCCATACAGTGTGTCCCATACAGTAATAGCCATACTGATTTGCTATTACTATATGGGAATTCTGCTGTCTATTTAAAGGGCCACTAAAGCTTTAAAACAACTACAGAATCAGAAGGCAATCTTTTTAACAATAGATACCATCCTTCTGATTCTGTATTCTTTTGAGGCATTAGTTGCCCTTTAATGGACAGTAATCCCATATATTAACCCCCATTCCTTGGCACTCCAGATGTTTGAAAACTACAACTCCCAGCATGCTTTAGTTGCTGGGAGTTGTAGTTTCCACATCTGCTGTGGCAAGGAATTGGGGGTTACTGAATTGAATTACTGTCAGTAAGCTTGCAAATAAGCAACGGGAATAGGAAATTTCCCTTTACACATCTAGAATATTTTTTAATGTTTTCACTTCTACTAAAAGAATGGTCTTTTCCATGAACATTGCATTAACCACTAAGTATTTGTTCTGGAATCTTTAACTAATGCAGTGTGCCATGTAGGACTCATATTCCCCTGTGTCATTATGCAGATTAGAAGTCAGTCTGCACTTTAATGCAATTAATGCAATACGGACTATCGGGATCACATCAATTAATGCAGATTTCCAATACTGAGTGATGGTTAATGTCTGCCCTTAAGCCAGATGGAGCATTTGGAATATTGCTTTACAAAATCTCTTGCTAATACTTGATATTCCCGAACTGTAATAGGCAATGTAATAAGTTCTTATTGTTCAAAATGGTGTCTATTTTGCCCTAACCAATCGATATTATTTACCATTTGAAAGCTATGTGCCATTCGTTTCTATTATTCATAGGGAGGTGAGAACGCTTATTCTCACCTCCCTGTGAATAATGACGCTCGGGGACCTGGAACTTACCTTACCCGCCACTCCACTCGCAGCCGCTCCTTCACTGAACCCTGTTCTCTCCCGATCCGCGCCCCTATCTTTTGTATTGGCGCGCATGCGCCTAAGATAGGGCGCGCATGCGCCTAAGATGGGCGCGCGTTCGGGACAGAGTGGCTGTCAGAAGGAGCAGCTGTGGGTGGAGCGGCGGTAAGGTAAGTTCCAGGTCCCCCTAGCGTCCTATTATTCACAGTGAGGTGAGAATAAGCGTTCTCACCTCCCTATGAATAATAGAAACAATGGCACAGAGTTGATTTTCGGATTATGGGACTTTAGTGTCCCTTTATTTCCAAAAAATGGAAAATAGGGCAGGGCAGTGAGGATTGGTTATTCCTACCTCCCAATATCATTTTGTTAGGAGCTACAGCATGTACGTTTCATTTGCCAGGTTATCCTACTATTCCTGTGTTAAAGTAGTGCTGAAGCCAGGAGGAAGACTGGTAGAATTAGTTTTCTTTGGGCTGTGCTCCCACAGAAACATATTGGGAGGTGAATTACCGGTCCTGTATCGCTGTCCCAAGTACTTTTCATTTTAACTGTTTTTTAGAAAACTTTATAAACACGATAGTTATTCTTTATGATTATGGACCTCTACCAATCTGAAATCCCGTGAGTGGGACTCAACCCCTGTTCGATTATTTTTCTATTAACCTTGTCTCGCTGATATTTACTTCCACCAAATATTGATTGATCTAAACAAATGGCAATGTTTTCAGCACGTCAATAATAATAATAAACCTCTGGGTCTCTTTCCTTTATATTAAGTGCTATTTAATTATTTACGATTCGAGCACCGTTTAAACGAGAAAAATTCTCTGGTGACATGTAAAGCTTGGCCGGTCCAAGGAACTTTGGTTTCCATGGTGATGTGGCTTGGGGTCACCTCATCAATGTTTGGATAAATAGATTCTAATGATACACACGAAGATGCACCTTCTGCATCCGTACAGCTGTGAGAGTAATCAAAGCTCCTGTCCAATCAAATGGTTTGAAAACAACTAACTTGGAATTAGCCGTGTGCACTGAAAGATAAGTGTTCACCAATGGAGGTAACTGCCCGCCATATTTATAATCCGCCCAGTTGGAGGACATTGTTCTCCTGACCCTTCCAATCACTCCTACCTCCCCTCCCCACAGATCAGTACACTCAGGCTTACCGCAAAGATGGACCCGAATCCAGACCCAGATTTTACGGAATCCGCGGAACTCGCGTATTTCTGACTTTTTCGGATTTTTCCAAACCGCTGAACTATTACTGATATTTCTAGAAATTTTCGAAATGTTCAATTTCTTAAATTCCAAATTTTTCAATTTTTTTAAAAATACTACACGCCACGCCATGGAGAGCATGAGCTTCCGGTACCGGACGATGTTTTTTTTTTTTATATTTTGGCCATTGATACGTGTTCCCGGGCCATTTCCCAGGTCCCTGATCCATTTACATGTAAGTTTCCGTTGCTATTTTATACCTTCATTTTTGAGTTCCCATTGAGTTTTCTGATTTTTTCGAAAATCTGCGAATCTGCGAGCGATGAATGTTCAGTGAGTTCAGGCATCTCGAGTTACCTCCAAGCAGCCTGTCTGTATGGGGATGGTTAGATGATGCCTGTCGGTGCGAACGTTAGATTATCACTCCTAAGGCAAGATGCTGCCTGTTGGTGCCTAGGGCAGTGGCAAACACTAGTGGATGTGGATCATGTTGCTAGTTGTAACAAAGCCTCTGTGTTTGTGCTTTATTTCCTTCAGAGGATTTAGATACAGGCGAAAGGGTTAACAAGTGAGTATCTATATCTATTGATATGCCACGGGGGTCCCATATCCATGATCCACACACGTGGGAGGCCATTAGGCACTCCCCGACGTAACTTTGCATTATTCCTCTTAATCGTCTGAACATCTGCTGCTTGTGCATGTTCTGTTACAGCCCTAATCTCCAGGGCTGCCTCTCGTTAACTTCAGTACAATCCGGCGCGCCGGAGAAATGTCTTATTAATAGTACAGGTTTTTTTTGGTCGTGTCGGCTTGTGTATTAGCAGTATTGATGATTACATAGGCCTTTAACGTGTTAAAACAATGTCAATAATTGGCCTAGATCTCTAATCGAGAACCCTCCAATCATAAATAGTTCACATCATAGTTTAGTTTTAAGAAGGCTGAACAAGCAAACATCTTATTGAATGTAAGGGGGCAATCCACTAGCACAATGCTTTTCAATCTACGATAACCAATCAGAATTTATCTTAAGGCCAAGGCCACCTATACCGCAATGTCACCCAATCGGAGCACATGTGATTGACAAAATGCAGATGGCACGCAGGTTTGATCAAACTATTTCAGTCTCATCAAATATTTCCTTTTCGATTAGCAATCTATAGCCTCTTTTATTTAGGACCTTATAGGTCTTACTTACTTGAATATTCTCTCCATGAGAGTTAATAATCCCTGTTGCTATAGACATAGTAAAAAAAAAAGTCTGGCATTCCATTTATTAAATGGGCAAAACGTCACACCCATGTTAGTATTTATTTTTGGTTGGTGGGGACGCTAAACCTTTCAGAAGTCTGTTATTTCTAGCTCAAGGATGTGTAATATTAGTGGATAATGCACCCCCAACTGTAAATTATAAGGATATTAAGTCCAGAGGAGTTCCGTGACCATATAAAACCACGAGGCCGCAGGCCGAGTACCTTTTATACAGGACACGGAACCCAAGGTGACTTCTAATATCCTTATAATTTACAGTTGGGGGTGCATTATTTATGAGTTTGAATAGGGGGCGGAAACCTTGCAGTTTTTGCTAATTTAAACATACATCATTGCTCTCTATTATAATAGTCTCATATCCTTTACTTACTTTGACACAAACACCGAGTTTTTGAAGTTCTCAAATTTGGTCAAACTTCCTTTCTGAAAATGACATTGATAATAACCCATTATATACAGATTAATACACTGTACAGGGTGAAATTTCTGATGACACCCAGCTTGTGATCTAAAGGGTGGTGGGAGTCAAACATGAAATACTGATCTGTGTGTGTTGGTTTTCTGTAAACCTCTACTTCCAGTTTACCATTCTCCCTGACTTCTACCAAGTCAATCTGTATTGTTATAATGTACAGCGTTGCGTCCCCAAGTGGCGCTATATAAATATACATATACATACATACTGTATAATCTGTATTGTTATAATGTACATCGCTGTGTCCCCAAGTGGCGCTATATAAATAAACATATACATACATACTGTATAATCTGTATTGTTATAATGTACAGCGCTGTGCATTATAACGTTATAATGTACAGCGCTGTGTCCCCAAGTGGCGCTATATAAATAAACATATACATACATACTGTATAATCTGTAGTGTTATAATGTACATCGCTGTGTCCCCAAGTGGCGCTATATAAATAAACATATACATACATACTGTATAATCTGTATTGTTATAATGTACAGCGCTGTGTACCCAAGTGGCGCTTTATAAATAAAATTATACATACATATTAAGAAATGAATCACTGTGGAAGGCAATCTACCACCAGTGTCTCCTGGCAGGTAACTGGTTAACAGACTTATCAAGACCCAACTAAACATTCTAGTCTTTCTAGCAGCAAATATCATTCCTGGTAGTTAAAGTGTCAACAAAAATCCCTGAATACATAAGCCTTAAATGTGACCTGCTCTATGGCTGCTGGCCATGACGGTGTTAATAACTATATCCCAGTCCAGCTACATCCTTCCTTTAGCTGTCAATGGGTTAGAAAAGAATCCAATTCCCTTTAAAATGATTGGCAACAAAGTCCCTCTTTGGGATTGCACCCCTCCTGTTTGGGAGTGAAGTGGTTAATAATTTATAGTCAATGCTCAAAGTCCAGACACTGCAAAATATCCCACCATTCTGGCACTAAAGGTGTTAAACTGGGGGTGTGGTAACTATTTTCTTTCACAGAATAGGTGTAAAGGGTTAAGTGCCTTGCAGACCTAGAGCACGGTAAGGGTTAAAGTGTCAGTTTCAAACTTTATACATATACATACATACTGTATAATCTGTATTGTTATAATGTACAGTGCTGTGTACCCAAGTGGCGCTATATAAATAAACATATACATACATACTGTATAATCTGTATTGATATAATGTACAGCGCTGTGTACCCAAGTGGCGCTATATATATAACCATATACATACATACTGTATAATCTGTATTGTTATAATGTACAGCGCTGTGTACCCAAGTGGCGCTATATAAATAAACATGTACATACATACTGTATAATCTGTATTGTTATAAAGTACAGCGCTGTGTACCCAAGTGGCGTTATATAAATAAACATATACATACATACTGTATAATCTGTAACATATACATACATACTGTATAATCTGTTGTTAAATGTACAGCGCTGTGTCCCCAAGTGGCGCTTATAAATAAAACATATACATACATACTGTATAATCTGTATTGTTATAATGTACAGAGCTGCTGGTACCCAAGTGGCGAATAAAATAACATATACATACATACTGTATAATCTTGTATGATAATGTACAGCGCTGTGTACCCCAAGGGCGCTATATAATAAAACATACATTACATATCTGTAAATCTGTATTGTTATAATGTACAGCGCTGCGTCCCAAGTGGCGCTATATAAATAAACATATACATACATATGTAAATCGTATTGTTATAATGTACAGCGCTGGTCCCCAGATGGCTCTATATAAATAAATATCTACATAATACTGTATAATCTGTATTGTTAGAAGTTGACCAGCCGCTGCGTACCCAAAGTGGTGCTATAATCTGTATTGTTATAATGTACAGCGCTGCGTCCCCAAGTGGCGCTATATAAATAAACATATACATACATACTGTATAATCTGTATTGTTATAATGTACAGCGCTGCGTACCTAAGTGGTGCTTTATAAATAAAATTATACATACATGCATCCTTATTACTAATCAGCTCAAATACAAACCGCACATTTCCCAGGATTCTAGAAACATTTAAAGGGGTGAGGTAAAAGAATAAACCGGTTACAAAAGGCGTCACACAAGGATGCAGAATCCTTTACCATATCTAATGTATTGTCATTAAATATAATATGACGTTCATCTGACACCGTGTGCCCTGAAATCTCGTGCGATAGCGTTTAAATAGAGGGGAGGAAATTCCAGATCCAGGCATTTGTGCTCACATTAAAGGCCATTGTTGGAGGGTGAATTTTAACCAGGGACACAGATCACAATAAATGCCTTAGACCTTAAAGATAAAATGAAGGGCTGCTTTGTTCAGTGTATCATATGATAGCTTGTTTATTATAGGGTTAGCTAAACAAAGCTTTTCACATGTTATTAGTCCAATTCAGCCTTTATCACACCATTGCTCTCCTTTAAGGACAAATTCGTTCATGGACATTCAGTCCAGATTACTGAACATTTCACCCCTTAAAAAAAAAAAAAAAAAATCAACTGGAAATCTTATTTATTTTTTAAAATGTCTGTTACTGGATGCTATAATTCTTCCCAAACGTTTTGTTGTAGATCTGTCCCCTATTTCTTTAGATATGCAATCTGAGCATTTTATCTGTCAATCAAGTGCCTCATTATCATAAATGCTTCTGATGTGTGCAGTTTTGCTTTCTCAAGGGCGGAGTTCCATCCAAAACTGTTTTTTTTCTTGTTAACATGGGTGAATAAACTTGTACCTTTTTCTACAATAAATTAATAAGTATCTGAGACATTGTTTTGTTGTTTGTGTTATTTTTTGGCTGGGGCAGTGCCTCCATAGCTGAGATACTCATTACTGAGTGTTTTGTATATAACCCACCTTTTGCATTGTTAATATTTGTTACAGTTTATAGAACCTTTAAGCAGAAAACAAATCATGTGTTTTATCAAGCAACAGGAAGAGGATTTTTTTTCAGTCTACTTCCCCTTTAATTACTCACAGTGTAAGATCTGTGTTTCTTTGCAAAGATATAACACTCGGTGCTGTTGACGGGATCGAATAATACTTTCATAATAAATGGCTTCCAGGGTCCCCATCCATTCCATAAACAAATACATTTTTAGGGACTTGATTGTCCCTTTACTATGACACATATTCCCTAGGACTCCTACAAACAGTTATTACTATAAACAAATTGAATTGTGGTTATACAGAGTGCACCTAGTAATCCTCATTATTTCTGTTATCAGTTACTGTTGCAAAGGGCAAACATTGTGTAACTCCAAGTCATCGATTGTGACATCAAAAGACAAAAAAAGTCCTACCCATAGTTGTAAATTTATTCATTGTCGTTACTTAGATTTTCACTTAAATCGAATTGATTTTTAGGTGTAAGTTCTCCTTTAAAAGAGGAGGAATTAAAAGTAGCCACATCTTTGAAAGATGGCAGACAAAAGATTCGTAAACACGAGCGATAGCGGATCACGATCCGCGACGCACGGTGTGTATGAATGTTCGGCCAATAAAGGCCCTAGACAAGGGCCGATTATCGGCCGAAACGGGCGGTCATTCGGGGATCCACCAAGTCGGTCGTTCAGCGATCCCCGACCGAACCTTCAGGCTCGTACACACAAGCCTTAAGACCCGTCCCGACCCTCGACGTATGATGTGCACGAATGAACGTTTTAGCCAATAATCGGCCCGTGTTTAGGCGCTTTATCGGCTGAAATGGAAATCCGCCAAGTCGGTTGTTCAAAAATTCCTGAACGAACGACCGTTTCGGGCGAAACGTTAGTTCGTACACATCGTGTGCCGCGGGTCGGGACCGCGATCGCATGTGTGTACAAGCCTTTAAAGATTCTCAGGCAATTTGGGCATTTTTGTACTAACCGGTTAGCATGGATTTTGCACTAATTTCACGCTGGCCGCGCCATTTCTAAAATATTTTAGAAATTAGCGTGTCGTAGACTATGTAGTAAAGGCTACAATTTTGTGTAATAAGTTGTTTAATTATTTTAGTATTACTTAAATTGACACCTAATGGACAAGTAAACACTGATTCCTCCTTTCCTTTGTTAGGAAACCTAAACATTAACCGTTTATCTCTCTCTCAAGGACAGCTGAATTGTGCAGGAATATTTTTAGCAAATAAATAAATGTATTATTTTGCAATACAAATCTAGGGAGGCATGTGTTGCCCTTAAAGGATCAAGAGCTGAGTAAATAAAGCAAGATCCAGAGAAGAGGCGATAGGATGATTTTCTTTTAAAGGAGAAGTTCGTCCAAGAACATATTTATTTTTGACTCGCATCCTCCAAACTTACAATTAAAATTCATTCTTTGACACTAAACAGATTTTATCTACTACGTTAAGCACATGAAATCTGTATCTATTATTCACATGAACTTAAGAACGTTTATTCCCACCTCCCTGTGAATAATAGAACACCCAGGAAACTGCAACACTTACCTTAACGGCTCTTCACTCACGGGTCCTTCTCAGCTTACAGGTGTCCCTAACGAGTGCCTATCTACAAGGCATGCGCGCCAATAAAAAAGATAGGCACCTGATTCCTTTAGTGCCCCTTTAACTAGAGATAAAGGGGCCAATGCGGGAAGAAAAAAGTTACGTCTTACCTGACCGGAATCCCGCAATGCTTTAATCTCCTTCGCAAGACTTACATCATCGATGGATCCCGGTCAGGTAAGACGTAACCTTTATTTCCAGCATTAACCCTGTGTACGCATATTCTCAATAGGCATTAAGTTTCACGCTAGAGTGTAGCGCAAAATCGAACTTAGCCTATATTAAATAGGCTATGCCGTGCTTTTGCCAAAAATCTTTGTAAATGGCACGGCCAGCGTAACGTGAACCCGGTACTACAAAATAGCCAATATTAAATTTGCCAAATTTCAAATCACTTTTAACCCCTCCTACCCCCCAAGTCACTGCCTAACGCTTCTAGACCTTTTGGCGTGCCTTGTGAAAGTCTGTATGGTGGGCTGAAAAGCTGACTAAGCAGTGCCTGTTCTGTACAGCTATAGCGTGCATGCGCGATAATGCTCGCTATAGCTGTACTAAACAGGGAAGCGGTTGGAGATTTCAGTGTGGCCGCGGTGGATAGTGCAAAAGGTACGTTTCTTCTTAACTTCGTTCCTGGACCCTGCGCTATTGATTGAAGAACGGGAGGTAAGGCATAGCATTAAAGGAATAAAGTGAACTATTCCTTTAACGGTGGCTGGTGAACTAGAGGGCTGACCTAACAGTGGCTGGAGGGTTGAGCTAACAGTGGCTGGTGAACTGGAGGGCTGACCTAATAGGGGCTTGTGAACTGGAGGGCTTACCTAACAGTGGCTGGTGAACTGGAGGGATGACCTAACAGTGGCTGGAGAATAGTGACTGGGAAACTGATCAGCTGACATATATATGCTACATGGAGGATGATTATATATAATGGTCCTATGCCTTTAATATAAAACAATGGATGGGTGGTCTCTTCCCTCATTTTAAAAAGCCAATGGGCTGGGGGAAGTGAGAAAGCCTGTTATATGGATCAAGTATGAGAAATGCAAAAGTTTGCTAATCATAATTAAAGTAAAAAAGGTTAGAAGTTAGGACCTTCCAGACTGGGGTTACCTTGACATGGTTGGAAGGCTTTTCATTCATGTGATCACAGTAATGTATACTAAAACCCCTTTGTTTATAATGTATACCAGTGTGCAGATAATATGATATTATATGGGGCCCAGGAATGTGCATTGATTATCTTTTCTATGTTTGTATAAATGTTTGACCAGATCAGTAGCACTTCCGCAAAACGTAATTGTAATACAGTATAACCTAAAGATATAGTGCTTCCGCAGTGCTTTATTATACATAACAGAAATGTATAAACACAAGTGCTCACACAGACTGGTAAATATAGGTGCCCACCATGATTGTTAAATATAAGGTCCTAGAGCCCACAATGACTGGTAAATAAATGTAAGTGCCCACACTGCCTACAAATAATTAGTACCAAAGAGACTTGTAGAGATGGTCTCCAGGTTTTAGTAAGGAGTATCTACTTCTCTATAGGTAACAAGGTGTAACATATAGGTAACTCTATGGGTAACATTGCAGTTGGTGGAAAACTGTAGGAGAAGTCTGTGTACACATGGGCAGATATTTTGTCCCAATCATCCAATATTTTGGCCACGGCACTGCCCACAGTGATGGGTAAAAAGAAGGGCCCAGTGCCCACAGTAACTGTTAAATAGATGGGTGTAGTGCTCACAATAACTGGTAAAAAGAAGGGCCAAATGCCCACAGTGACTGGTAAAAAGAAGGGCCCAGTGCCCACAGTGACTGTTCAATAGATGGGTGCAGTGCCTACAGTGACTGGTAGAAAGAAGAGCTCAGTGCCCAAAGTGACTGGTAAAAGAAGGACCTAGGGAACTGTCTGCCACAGCTACTTTTGCTGCGAACAGTCCTTCATCCGACCTGACAGAAGTACTAAATGCCCAGTCAGGACAAAGAATCTAACTGGGTACAGGTGTGTACCCAGCCTTATGGGGCCCACATACTAACAAATCCTGGTCGTACGTTCCATCTTCCGATAAAAATTTTACCATTGGACTCAACACTTTTGCGTACGGTGATCGTACGAATATCCATAGACGAACCAACGATCGTACGATATCGGGATATACTGATACCCAGCACAAACAATGTGTTTTATGTAATTTATTGTTACTTTGTTTGCAGCAGCATTTTATTTATTTGATTGTGTGGTGAACCACAATAAACTCTAGCACTTTATTACCCTAATGTGCCAGTGTGATTATAGGGACTCTTTTTATGGCCTTTGGGCTTCCTCTATTTTTTGAATTATATTTGCAAGGTCAGCCCCTAAGCTATACATAGCGGGGCACACACAGGGTTATTCAATAACAGTTCTTATCGTTAAAATGGTGCTAACTTTGCCCCAACCAATCAGATGTTAGCTTTCAAATGTTAAATAATTTCTGATTGGTTGGGGCAAAATTAGCACCATTTTTAACAATAAGAACTGTTATTGAATCTCCCTGAGTGTTTATAATTGAGACATTGCAATCCCCTGATATATATTTAATCACACTGGTAGGGGGACTTTAATTCCCACCAGACAGACTACAAATCGGTAGTCTGACATTGGTTACATGATCATTGTACAGTGAACTGCTAATCGTTTTTCTTTAAAGTTCCGAACATGAAGTTATTCATTTCATATGGATATTTAGCAGCCCGTGTGCGATTCCTGTACAGTGCGAGACAGAATTCCTAGAATATTGAGTAACATTGGCAGAATTCCAAGTTTTTTTTTTCATAGAACGAAAAAGACTTGTTAATTATAATTATAATTTCTACCAAGAATAAAACCCGGAACAGATCATTGGATAACAGGATTCCTGTCGTTCTGAATGGGAGGGCAGGTTGGGTTAAAGTTCAGCCAGTTTCTAAGGTTAACCTCTGTGTAAAGGGAATGAACCACAGGACAAAATAAGTGGATTTTTACCTTTGCACGGCAATAAAAATCCAACTCCCAACGTGTTAATGGAAAACTGGACGGATTTCGTTGCCTGAATAAGCGGCAAAGGTTACTGTATCTTTATTTATTGGCTTGTATCCCACTAATGAGTGGGATCTAAAGTTTTACTCTACCTAGTTCCTCCTCCTTCTGATCATAGGATGAAAAGATGTGCGGGGTTTTACTTGCTTTAACTAATATTTAAATGGGGTTACCGATTCACAAAACCCCAAAACATTTCACTCGTCTTTTAAACGCCTTCCTGCCCCACCAGCAAATTCAGGGAAATCTTGTGAATTGTTGTGTAATTTGTTTAATTAATTTGTGTTTGCGTGTTTTTTTCAGATCATTGAAAACGCGTCAACGCACCGAAAATGCACGTTTCCGGGTGCGTTGCGATAGCGATTTGCGTTCCGCATTTTTAATCACAAAACGTATGCGTTTTCCTATACCTAATGAAGAAAAACGCAACAAAATCGCACATGAAATTGCATACGATTCCATCGCATATGATTCTGCGTGCGTTTGCGGCACAGTGTGGCCGTGCCCTAAGAAATGAAATACACACGACCATATAATGAACATGTAGAAAATATAAACGTGATATTAAGGGTAGAGATGGCTGAACTTCTTAAAGTTTGGTTCGTTTTTGAAATTTCGAATTTCGGTAAAAGTTTGATAGTTCGAAAACGGACCCATTTAAATCAATAGGGGAAAGTATTGTGAAAATAGCAATAGTAAATGGATCTGGGAAATGGTCTGGGGAACCGGTACATATCACCAAAACTCTTTAATGCCGCATTCGAGGGTTATTGCCAAATTTGCCGAATGCCGCATTCGAGGGTTATTGCCAAATTTACCGAATGCCGCTTACGAGGGTTATGGACAAATTCAAGTGTTATAGCTACATAACGCTTCATTCGAGGGTTAACTCCGTTCTCTAATCCTCAGATTCGTCCATAATCGATCTGAATTTTCAATTATTATCGAAAATATGTCTGTGAATTCGGAAAACTCAAAAGTTCAGGGGGTTAAATTCCGAACTCATAAAATCTGTTTGGAACTTGGAGATGGAGTTTTGTTCCGCCCCTAATTAAACGCTTCAAGGACTGCTGGGGGGTAAGTATCTGTAACGATCTTTATTCTGGTGGTAGACAAGCTGCAGATAGCAGAACATTGGCATTAATAAGTTACCAACAAGAGTAACGTTAACATAGATAAGAGGCTCGAGCAGAAATGATGAATTTGCGGAACGTATGGAATTTCAAAGGTAAGAATTTCGTCAGGAAAAAAAAAAAACGTAAATCGTTGCCGAACTTTAAAATTCGGTGTTAAAATTTGATGTTGAAATCCGATTTGAAATAAACCTGAGGTTGGATTTTGCCAATTGAATTTTTTGCTTAGTCAGTGCCACCACATATGGTCAGTCCACCCATGGACTGAGTGCACCTTACATAGCATTAGGTACCATGCACAGAACCGAGGCTAATTTCCTTTCCCACAATGCATTTCTCTCTAATAATAATTTTATGAATCCTCAGCAAATATCATGACCTTAACTTTATACCAGTCAATGCCTTTATACCCCAGGTTTTATCTCCAAGCTATTGTTCGTGCATCTCTCAGTTGAAAAGCAGAAACAAGGCTGAGCCCCTGGGCTTGGCAATACCTGTGTTTCCAGTCTCTCTAAGCCAAATACAAATACTGGTATAAATTAACTCTAAAGCTGGGTACACACAGTACAGATCACTGAAAGATGACAGATGATCTGCAAGATCCTGTCTGCCATCTTTCAAAGATCTACATACACACAGTCCCTATGAACATCATAAGGAGAACGCTCGGGACTGTGTGTTTCCATCGGCCGCGTTAGACTCCTCTATAGGGAGTCTTGCGCGGCCGATGGAAATTTTCGGTCTTTCCCGAGCGAGCGTTTGGCCGACCCGATCGTTCGGTGGCCGCGCGCTCGTTTGGGAAACGAAGGTACACACATAACGATCCGATGGTACCGGGGCTTTATTGTTACTGTGTGTACCCAGCTTTATAGTGCTGTAAAAATTTTGTTGTGTCCAAAAACTGAAACTGGTACTTTAAGGAACATTCACACACAAAAAAAGTAGTAACCCAAAGTAATCAATCAAAATTCTACTTTATCTACTATTAATCGCATAACCAGGGGTGCCCCTACCATGAAGCAAACTGAAACATTTTCTCAGGGTGTGCCCCCTGCCGTCAACTTAAAAGGCAGCAGTTAAAAAAATCCTGCTCCCTACAATACCGCATTTCAACACCAGTCAGCCCACCGTACCCGCCTCCACAAGTCCCCTTCACGTGCCAACCCCGTCTGCCGATAGGTGGCACTTGTTGTTTTAGGTGTCAAAAATCCTAGGAACCCTGCGAATAACCCAATCAGAAATACAATATGGTTCTTGGGTAGAATCAGGGGTGTTCCTAGAGTTTTTGACACCTGAAACAACTTTTAAATCGGGGGGGCGACACGTGAAGCCGCTGTGGCTTCATCATGGAACAGGTGTGGCTTTTGGAGGTGGGTATGGTGGACTGTCTTACAATGACTGGTGAACTAAAGGGCTGACTTAACACTGATTTTTGGACTGGTGCTGAAATGTGGTATTACAGGAAGGAGGATTTTTTAACTGCGGCCTATTAAGTGTTCCACCGCAGGGGAGCGCCCTGAGCAAATTTTTCAGTTTGCTTCATGATAGGAGCACCCCTGGGTAGAATGTTCGCCACTAACACCAGTGAGTTCTGGTGTTTGGAAGGTTTAATGGTGGAAGTGCAGCAAGGTTATTCAATAAAAGTTCTTATCATCAAAAATGGTGCTAATTTTGCCCCAACCAATCAGATGTTAGCTTTCAAATGTTAAATAAGATCTGATTGGTTGCGGCAAAATTAGCAGGTTTCCGAAATTTTGTAGAACTGGCGGAACTTTGCAGAGATTTCTCGAATTTGGTGTTGAAAATTTCCGTTTTCCGTGGAATTTCTACACCTTCCGCTGGCAGCACATATCACTCCCACAGTGTACATTGTAGTGGTTTCCGAGTTGTGGTCACTGTCAGTTTAAGACTAAATCCACATATAACACTCAGGGAGATTCAATAAAAGTTCTTATCGTTAAAAATGGTGCTAATTTTGCCCAACCAATCAGATATTATTTAACATTTGACAGCTAACATCCGATTGGTTGGGGCAAAATTAGCACAATTTTTAACGATAAGGGGGCCGATTTACCCAGACTCGCTGGGCAAATATATATAAAGCGCGACTTTAACTCCATATCAGCGTTGGAAGTGCGGGTTCCGCAAAAATCACCCGCAATTCAATAGCTGGCATTAAAATCCCTTACTGGGATTTACCCACATTCGCAAACGCGATATTAAATCGCAAACAGGACTTTTACCCAGAGCGATAGCGGCTCTGGGTAAATGAGCCCCAAGAACTTTTATTGAATTACCTGGTCTGTTTTTTGTCCCGTTTTATGCGTTTTTCATGCATTTGATTTATTTATGGTTTGCTGCAAATTTCTGGATACTTGCGTTTCCCAAAGGATTGTGGGTAATCCATCCCATGGAAATGTGGAGTAGAGAGAAGTTCTAATGAACTATTATAGTGACAATGTCTAAGGCCGAGAACTTGTAAAAGGGGATTTTATCAGGACGAACAGGCGGTGATATTAATGGATTGGATATAAATATTGGTATTTTCTTCTGGACAGTATGGGGATGAGATTCATGAATGAAATGATATTGTTCACCTTTCAGTAATATAGATGTTGCTGGACTACAACTCCCAGCATGCCCTGAGAGTTAAGATTGCAGTTCAATGATAGTAGTTTGTATGCAAAAAGATGTCTTTATATATTTCCAATGACTAAACATTATTTTTATTTTTTTATCCCTTTTTAACGGGCCCCTCGTTGCTTGTGGCCCCTTCTCTGCTCTACCCTTTTTTTTACATTGAAAACAGCTGAGGACACACCCCAGCCGCTCTGCCCTCCAGCCGCTCTGCCCTCCAGTGCTGAGCAGGATCTCTAGTAATCTCCTCTCCCTGTTTCCCCAGCTCCACCCCTTGTCTTCTCCTTTCCACCCACTAGCAGTTAAGTATCAGCCGCCTGGGGTTCCCAGTACTCTGTGTCCCTGTCTCACTCCAACACTGACAGCAGATCCAGCACCATGAATCTGAGCGCAGAGCAGCACCGCATTCCCCTGAGTGATGGAAACTCCATCCCTGTGATAGGACTAGGTACCTACTCCGCACCCAGAACTGTAAGTACCATGTTCAACTCTTGGACCTTGGACCAGCTGTGCCAATAAAGGGGAAGGTACAGGTCAGGATCTAGATCTCCAGAAGGGTCTGTAAGGTCCCAGGTTGTTCAAAGGGTCCAGATTGACTGACTCTGGCATCTCCACTTAAAGGTTAAAGCTTTGGGTATCTCTGTAAGGGTCAGTAATGAGATATCTCTGTCATATACTGTACATATACTGTAACATACTAAACATATACTATAACATACTATACATATACTGTACATACTAAACCTATACTGTAACATACTACACATATATCTGTAACATACTAACATATACTAAATATACTGTACATATACTGTAACATACTAAACATATACTATACCATACTATACATATCACTGTAACATACTAAACATATACTAAAATATACTGTACATATATTGTAACATACTACATACTATAATTCTATAACAACTATACATATACTGTAAATCAAACTACATATACTATAATATACTGTACATATACTGTAACATACAAAAAAAAAAAATCCTAAACATATACTGTACACATACTATAACATACTGTCATATATACTGTAACATACTACTGTATACATAATTGTATACTATCCTATAACATACTAATACATATACTGTCACATATACTATAACATCCTATACTATACTCTACATACTATACATATACTAATAACATCATACTCTAAACATCCTATACATAACATTTTTTATAACTGTACATAAACAGCAACATACTATACAGTACATACTACACAAATAGTGTAATATATTGTATAAACAGTACATACTACACAAATATTGCCAAAAAACTGTACATATCATTACATACTATACTGTAACGTACTATACACACACTTGTTATATACTTTACATGAAATTAACATACTGTACTACTGTATACTGTAACATACTATACATATACTGTAATATATTGTAATAAACTGTACATTTACTGCACATATACAGTTCATACACTGTAATATACTATACATACACTGGAATATGCTGCACATATACTGTACATATACTGTACATACACGGCAATAATACTGTACTACATCTGCAATATACTGCACATATTCTGTAATCAACTGTACATTATACTTTAAACTATACATACACTGAATATACTGCACATATACTGTACATACACCTGCAATTCACTGTACATACCACCTGAATCTACTGTAATACACTGTATATACTGTACATACACTGTAATATACTGTACATACACTGGAATATACTGTACATACTGAATATACTGTACTATACTGCCATATAACTGCACATAACTGTACATACTGCAATATAAACTGCACATATACTGATATAACTGCACATATACTGCACATATAGTGTATATATCGTGTACAGATTTGTAACCCTCTGCCTTCCAGTTAAATAAAATCATGTATGTTTGTGTTTCTTGACTTTCTTTCCTCATTCACCTACATGTTCTCCTACCCCCTTAAGCTGTACACTGAACTTTTTCCTCCCCAATTTTATTCACTTAAAAACACCAAAAGTTTTTTTTATTCTGTAGACCACTTGCCCTTTACTCAGCTCGGGGTACTGTTACCACATGTCACTTACTTATTTCATACTCTAGTAGTGTCCTACTTAACTACCCCACGCAGAGTTTCTGTACATAACGATCTTCCTTGAACAGTTAATCCTTATGTGTAGGTCTGTTAAATTGAGTCAATATCCCATTGTAAATATAACCCTTACTGAAAGGTTCATTATTGCTCCCTAAACCCTTAACAGTTCAACCAGTGACTAAAAACAAACACATTTTGTAAAACAACATTGTGATCCTTTCTTTTCTGTCCTTTTAACATCTTCTTTTATACATATGGTCGGGAGCTGCCATGTAGAACAGCACAAATGCTTATGCTGTCTGTATATATAATGAAATCAAAATGAAATGTCTTTTTTTAGGCAAAAAAAACCCCCTAAGCTTTCTCTAATATCTAGCCAGAAATGGTTCATGCAATGTAGACATGTTAGATATTTTAATTCAGAAGCAGCGTGCAGCTGGGAATGCTGGGATTGTAGGTTTGGTGATCCCTGTTTCTAGAAAACCCCAATGCTCTGATCAATGCTATATGAAGCATCACAGAATAATTGAAATTCATTGTATCCTCTGTTCAGGGAAGGTTTTTTATGTCAAGGTCAATATTTAGACTAAAACCAACACTGGTTTGTAGTATGGAAATATATTTTGCAATTGGGCTTTAGTTCCCCTTTAAACCTGCTGCTCATTATAGACTCGGGTAACACCTGTTTGCCCCAGTGATACAGGATTATTAAAACTTTAATGGTGAAAGATGTCAAAGATTTGGCCCAACTTCGTCTTTACAGTTAATCTTACATCTGATTGGTTTACACAGGGCCAAAAAAATATTGTCTATTATTATATGCATACAGGCATAGCCAATCGCAAGCCTGCAATACCCAGAAGAGTATCCAGGAGAAGTGGATTTTTTTCTATTGGTTTAAATGAATGAAATCTTCGTTGGGGTTGAATCTTTTGTTCCATTTGGAGAAACTGAAGGAGAATCATTACAAAATCCACTCATTTCGTTCTGTTTGCAGATCTTTTGGACACAGAGTGGATTAAGATCATATGGGGCAGGGCCATCATGTATTTATATTGTATAGACTATAATATATTTACTGCCTCTGAATCTGGGCCCCAGAATTTTCCTGGGAACTAGGCAGGTGCCTTGTGAATAATCCTGCTCTGTTTGGACATGTGGGTTTTGGTAACAATTGTTTTTTTCCTTCCAGACTCCGAAGGAACCTGCCTTCATTCGGTAAAAACTGGCAATAGACATTGGTGTACCGGCACATTGATGGAGCTTTTGTCTATTATAATGAGCACGAGGTGGGGAAGCCATCCGGGAAAAATAGCCGGGAAGGTGAAAAGAGAAGATATATTTTACTGTGGCAAGTAAATGCTTGTCTGAACATTGTGTTAATTGATCATTTGTTACAGTTCAATACAGAAGAAAAATGGTCTGAATCTGCTGATGTATCATAGCCCTGCTGATTTCCTTCTGTTACCACTACTTCCCCATCCCACTGAGCATGCCTGAACCACTGACTTGGGCAGAGGGAGGGTTTAGTGGTGACTGGAGAGTTTGACTTTACACAGTTGATCTCTGGGTAGCAGTAACAAACTACAGGGCCCCAGCCGCTCTTCACCAGGCCCCTTCACATGCCGTCACATGCAATTTCAACATGTAATTCATTTTAAAATTCCTGTCTGCAGGACAAAGTAACAGATCTACCTGATTTAATATTTCAATCACAATTAACTTTCCTGTTATTCAATAAATAAAGACCATTTCATCTATATAGCAGCTATGGAAATTGTATCTCCATCTTATAGAGCAGCTATGGAAACTGTATCCCTATCTATATATCAGCTATGGAACTGTATCTCCATCTATATGAGCTATGGAAACTGTATCTCCATACTATAAGCAGCTATGGAAACTGTATCTCCATCTTTAATAGCACTATGGAAACTGTATCTCCATCTATATAGCAGCTATGGAAACTGTATCTCCATCTAATACAGCAGCTATGGAAACTGTAATCTCCATCATATAGCCGCTATGGAAACTGTATCTCCATCTATATAGCAGCTATGGAAACGTGATCTCCATCTATATAGCAGCTTGGAAACCTGTACTCCATCTATATAGCAGCTATGGAAAACTGTATCTCCATCTATATATAGCATGGAACTATATTCTCTTATCAGCTTGAAACTGTAACCTCTAAGCCCATCTATATAGCAGCTATGAACTGTATCCCCTATAGCAGCTATGGAAACTGAACTCCTTATTACAGCTTGAAACTTACTCCATCTATACAGCAGCTATGGAAATTGTAGCTCCATCTTTATAGCAGCTATGGAAACTCTAGCTCCATCTATATAGCAGCTATGGAAACACTAGCTCCATCTATATAGCAGCTATGGAAACTCTAGCTCCATCTATATAGCAGCTATGGAAACTGTAGCTCCATCTATACAGCAGCAATGGAAATTGTAGCTCCATCTATATTGCAGCTATGGAAACTCTAGCTCCATCTGTATAGCAGCTATGGAAACACTAGCTCCATCTATATAGCAGCTTTGAAACTCTATCTCCTCTATATAGCACTATGGAAACTGTAGCGCCATCTATCAGAGCAATGAATGTGCTCCATCTTATTGCAGCTATGAAACCTCTAGCTCCATCTTAGTAGATGCAGTCATGGAAACTGGTAGCTCCATCTATATGCAGCTAGGGAAACTGTATCTCTCTATCTCTTTATATAGCAGCTATGGAAACTCTAGATCCATGTATATTGCAGCTATGGAAACTGTAGCTCCATCTATATAGCAGCTATGGAAACTGTAGCTCCATCTATATAGCAGCTATGGAAACTAGCTCCATCTATATAGCAGCTATGAAACTTGTAGCTCCATCTATACAGCTAGAACTGATATCTCCATCTATATAGCAGCTATGGAAACTCTAGATCCATGTATATTGCAGCTATGGAAACTGTAGCTCCATCTATATAGCAGCTATGAAAACTGTATCTCCATCTATAAGCAGCTATGGAAACTGTACTCCATCTATATAGCAGCTATGGAAACTGTATCTCTCTTATCTATATAGCACTATGGAAACTGTAGCTCCATCTATATAGCAAGCTATGGAAACTCTAGATCATGTATATTGCAGCTATGAAACTCTAGCTACATCTATATAAGCAGCTATGAAAACTGTATCCTACTATATAGCAGCTATGAACTGAACTCCATCTATACAGCAGCTATGGAAACTGTTCTCCATTATTAGCAGCTATGAAACTGTTCTCTCCGTCTATATAGCAGCTATGGAAACGTATCTCCATCTATATAGCAGCTATGGAAACTGTAGCTCCATCTATATAGCAGCTATGGAAACTGTAGCTCCATCTATATAGCAGCTATGGAAACTGTAGCTCCATCTATATAGCAGCTATGGAAACTCTAGATCCATGTATATTGCAGCTATGGACACTCTAGCTACATCTATATAGCAGCTATGAAAACTGTATCTCCATCTTAAGCATCATGAAACTGATCTCCATCTATATAGCAGCTATGGAAACTGTAGCTCCATCTGTATAGCACTATGAAAACTGTATCTCCATCTATATAGCAGCTATGGAAACTGTATCATCCATCTATATAGCAGCTATGGAAACTGTATCTCCATCTATATAGCAGCTATGGAAACTGTAGCTCCATCTATACAGCAGCTATGGAAACTGTATCTCCATCTATATAGCAGCTATGGAAACTCTAATCCATGTATATTGCATCTATGGAAACTCTAGCTCCATCTATATAGCACTATGGAAACTGTATCTCCATCTATATAGCAGCTATGGAAACTGTATATCCATCTACACAGCAGCTATGGAAACGTATATCCATCTATATAGCTATGGAAACTGTATCTCCATCTATATCGCACTATGGAAACTGTATCTACATCTATATAGCGCGTATGGAAAACTGTATATTCCATCTATATAGCAGCTATGAAACTGTTATCCATCTAATAGCAGCTATGGAAACTGTATCTTCCATCTATATAGCAGCTATGAAACTGTATCTCCATCTATATAGCAGCTTGAATGTACTCATCTATAGCACTATGAAACTATCTCCATCTATATAGCATCTATGGAAACTGTACTCCTTCTATATGCCACTATGGAAACTGTACTCCATCTGTATAGCAGCTATGAAACTCTAATCCCATGTATATAGCAGCTATGGAAACTGTATCTCCATCTATATAGCAGCTATGGAAACTGTATCTCCATCTATATAGCAGCTATGGAAACTAGCTCCATCTATATAGCAGCTATGGAAACTGTAGCTTCCATCTATATAGCAGCTATGGAAACTGTATCTCCATCTATATAGCAGCTATGGAAACTCTAGATCCATGTATATTGCAGCTATGGAAACTGTAGCTCCATCTATATAGCAGCTGTGAAACTGTCAAATCTCCATCTATATAGCAGCTATGGAAACTGTAGCTCCATCTATATAGCGCTATGGAAACTGTATCTCCATCATATAGCAGCTATGGAAACTGTACTCCATCATATAGCAGCTATGGAAAACTCTAGATCCATGTATATTGCAGCTATGGAAACTCTAGCTACATCTATATAGCAGCTATGAAAACTGTATCTCCGTCTATATAGCAGCTATGGAAACTGTAGCTCCATCTATACAGCAGCTATGGAAACTGTATCTCCATCTAATAGCAGCTATGGAAACTGTATCTCCGTCCTATATAGCAGCTATGGAACTGTACTCCATCTATATAGCGCTACCTCTGGAATCCTGTATCTGGCCATTCTCTATATTGCCTAGCGTCCTCCTCTATGGAAACCTTTACTAGCTCCATCTCCATGAAGTGACGCTATGCTAAGGTGCTTACTCCACATCTATACGCTCTCTATGGGACTGCTAGTCATGTATTGCAGCTATGGAAACTCTAGCTCATCTATATAGCAGCTATGAAACTGTATCTCCATCTATATAGCAGCTATGGAAACTGTATCTTCTCCATCATATGCACTATGAAACGTAGCTCCATTATGCAGCTGGAAACTATCTCCATCTATATAGCAGCTATGAAACTGTATCTCCATCTATATAGCACTATGGAAACTGTATCTACCTCCATCTATATAGCACTATGGAAACTGTATACTCCATCTATCAGCACTATGGAAACTGTATCCCATCTAGTATAGCAGCTATGGAACTCAGATCCATGTATATTGCATCTATGGAAACTCTAGCTCCATCTATATAGGATCTATGGAAACTGTATCTCCATCTATATAGCAGCTATGGAAACTGTATATCCATCTACACAGCAGCTATGGAAACTGTATATCCATCTTTATAGCAGCTATGGAAACTGTATCTCCATCTATATAGCATCTATGGAAACTGTATCTACATCTATATAGCAGCTATGGAAACTGTATATCCATCTATATAGCAGCTATGGAAACTGTATATCCCATCTATATAGCAGCTATGGAAACTGTATCTCCATCATTCTGCAGCTATGAAACTGTATCTCCATCTATAGCAGCTATGGAAACTTTATCTCTCTATATAGCAGCTATGAAAACTGTACTTCTCCATCTAGATAGCATCTATGGAACTGACTCCTTTATATAGCAGCTATGGAAACTGTATCTCATCTATATACAGCTATGAACTCAATCTGTATTGCACTATGAACTGTATCTCCATCTTATATAGCAGCTATGGAAACTGTATATCTCCACTATTAGCATCGCATTCAGCTATGAAACTGTATATCCCATCTATATAGCAGCTTCTATGGAAACTGTATCTCCATCTATAAGCAGCTATGGAAACTGATCTCCTTCTGATATAGCAGCTATGGGAAACTGTATCTCCATCTATATAGCAGCTATGGAAACTTAGATCCATCTATAGCAGCTATGGAAACTGTATCTCCATCTATATAGCAGCTATGGAAACTTGTATCTCCTCATCTATATCCAGCTATGGAACTGTATCTCCATCTATAAGCAGCTATGAAACTGTATCCATCTAGTATATCAGCTATGGAAACTGTATCTCCTCTATATAGCACTATGGAAACTCTGTAGTACCCTCTATAAGCACTATGGAAACTGAATCTCCACTATATAGCACTTGGAAACTGTATCTCCATCTTTATGCACTATGGAAACTGTAATCTCCATCTATAAGCAGCTATGGAAACTTTATCTCCATCTATATCCTATGAAACGTATCTCCACTCATAACATTGGAACTGTATCTCCATCTTTATATAGCGCTATTGGAAACTGTATCTCCATCTATATAGCAGCTATGGAAACGTATCTCCATCTATATAGCAGCTATGGAACTGTATCTCCATCTATATAGCAGCTATGGAAACTGTACTCAATCTATAAGCAGCATGGAAACTGTATCTCCATCTATATAGCAGCTTGTTGAAACTGTATCTCCATCTTATAGCAGCTATGGAAACTGTATCTCCATCTAATAGCACCTATGGAAACTGTATCTCCATCTATATAGGCAGCTATGGAAACTGTATCCATCTATATAGCACAGCTATGGAAACTCTACTCCATCTATATAGCAGCTATGAAACTGTATCTCCCTCTATAGCAGCTAGGAACTGTAACTCCTCTATCAGCAGCTATGAAACTGTATCTCCATCTATATAGCGCAGCTATGGAAACTGTATCTCCATCTATATAGCAGCTATGGAAAACTGTATCTCTCCATCTATATAGCAGCTATGGAAACTGTATCTCCATCTATATAGACTATGGAAACTGTATCTATCTCCATCTATATAGCAGCTATGGAACACTGTGTTCTCTCCAACTAGGGAAACTGTATCCCTCTATATAGCAGCTATGGAAACTGTATCTCCATCTATAGCACTATGGATGACTTTTCTCCATCTATATAGCAGCTATGGAAACTGTATCTCCATCTGTATAGCAGCTATGAAAACTGTATCTCCATCTATATATGCAGCTATGGAAACTGTATCTTCCATCTATATGCAGCTATGGAAACTGTAGCTCTATCTATACAGCAGCTAGGGAAACAGTATCTCCATCTATATAGCAGCTATGGAAACTGTATCTCCATCTATACAGCAGCTATGGAAACTTTATCTCCATCTATATAGCAGCTATGGAAACTGTAGCTCCATCTGTATAGCAGCTATGGAAACTGTATCTCCATCTATATAGCAGCTATGGAAACTGTATCTCCATCTATCAGCGCTATGAAACTGTACTCTATCTATCAGCAGCTATGGAAACTGTATCTCCATCTATATAGCAAGCTATGGAAACTGTATCTCCATCTATCTGCAGCTATGGAAACTGTATCTCCATCTATACCAGCTATGAAACTGTATCTCCATCTATATAGCAGCTGGAAACTGTATCCTCCCATCTATATAGCAGCTATGGAAACTGTAGCTCCCATCTATATAGCAGCTATGGAAACTGTATCCTCCATCTATAAGCAGCTATGGAAACTGGATCTCCATCTATATAGCAGCTATGGAAACTGGTACTCATCTAATAGCATCTGGAACTGTACTCATCTATAGCGCTATGGAAACTGTTCTCCATCTATATAGCAGCTATGAACTGTATCTCCATCTATATAGCACTAGCAGTCGGGAAACTGTAGCTCCCTATACAGCAGCTATGGAAACTTTAATCTCCCATCTATATAGCAGCTATGGAAACTGTTTATCTCCATCTTTATAGCAGCTATGGAAACTGTATCTCCATCTATATAGCAGCTATAACCTGTAGTCCATCATAAGCAGCTATGAAACTGTATCTCCATCTATATAACTATGGAAACGTGTATCTCCCACTATATAGCGCTATGGAAACTGTAGCTTCCATCTATTAGCAGCTATGGAAACGTGTATCTCCATCTATATAGCAGCTATGGAACCTGTACTCCATCTATATAGCAGCTCTATGAAACTGTATCTCCCCATCTATATAGCAAGCTAATGGAAACTGTAGCTCCATCTATATAGCATCTATGGAAAACTGTATCTCCATCTATATAGCAGCTATGGAAACTGTAATCTCTATCTATAGCAGCTATGAAACTGTACTCCCTCTATTACCAGCTATGGAAACGTATCTTCTCATCTATATAGCAGCTATGAACTGTAGCTCCATCATATAGCAGCTATGGAACTGTACTCCATCTATAGCAGCTTATGAAACTTTATCATCATATAGCAGCTATGGAAACTGTATCTCCATCTATTATAGACAGCTATGGAAACTGTACTCCATCTATATAGCATCTATGGAACGATCTCAACAGTATGAAACTGACACCATCATATAGCAGCTATGGAAACTGTATCTCCATCTATTACAGCACTATGGAAACTGTATCCTATCTAAGCAGCTATGGAACTGTATCTCCATCTATACAGCAGCTATGGAACCTGTATCCTCTCCATCTATATAGCTCTATGAAACTGTAGCTCCATCTATATACATCATGGGAAACTGTATCTCCATCTATATCGCGCTATGAAACTGTATCTATCCATCTATATAGGCAGCTTATGAAACTGTATCTCTATCTATACAGCAGCTAGGAACTGTATCTCTATCTATAAGCAGCTCAATGGAAACTGTATCTCCATCTATATAGCATCTGAAAACTGTATCTCCATCTATATAGCAGCTATGGAAACGGTAACTCCATCTATATAGCTCTAGGGGAAACTGTATCTCCATCTATGATGCAGCTATGGAAACTGTACTCCATCTATATAGCACTAGGGAAACTGTAGCTCCCATCTATATAACCAGTCTATGGAAAATGTAGCTACTCTCTATATAGCACTATGGAAACTAGCTCCAATCTATATAGCATCTCTGGAAACTAGTACTCCATTCTATTTAGCATCTAATGAACTCTGTATCATCATCCATCTAAAGCAGCTATGAACTGATCTCCCTATTAGCATAGGGAAACTGTAGCTCCATCTATATAGCAGCTATGGAAACTGTATCTCCATCTGCTTGTGAAGGTTCTCATTCATCCAGTTCATGGGTAAGTATCTTTTATCATTAGACACTGGCTGAATGTATTTCTTGAAGACTTTCGTCGTCATCCAACTGCTTTCTTCTAATTCATAATTGACTGTACAAGAAAATCTGGGCAATTATGTACCTGGAAAATCCCAATTAGCATATCACAGCCAGTGTTAAGGGTGTATGGATAGTGGCTAAGAGGTGTTTATAGGAACGGCCCAGAGTAAGGTGTTAACAACAGCATTGGTACATGGGCAGACAGTTGGTGTCGACCCCCCACCTCTATTTATGCTTGGTTTTCTTTCCAGTTTTCACTAAATGGCCTCCTTAAACACCTCCTTGAACCATTCACGTTCCGTCGGCCAGTATGTTAACATTCACACCCATCTATATAGCAGTAGGAAACTCTAGATCCAGGAACCCCGCAGTGAAGAATCAATTCAGTGAGCCAAGAATTGAACAATCCCTAGGAATGGGTTTCTGTGGAACTTTTCGAAACTGTCAATATTCTATTGGTGGTTTATCGACTTTTTGTAATATTGAACATACAGGGTTTCAATTAAAGTTCTTATTGTTTAAAATGGTGCTAATTTTTTGCCCCAACCAACATCAGTACTTATTGCTAACATTTAAAGCTAATATGCTGATTGGTTGGGACAACATTGCACCATTTTAAACATAAGAACTTTTTATTGAATTAACCCTGATCACGAATATTCTTCTACATCGTATCGAAAGTAGAAACTGAATGGAATTTCAGCTCCCCTTGCTCTATTGGGTTTATTTTTAGAATTTTCGAAAATTTGATAAAATCGATTTCGAACAAAACTCCACCGGTTCTGAACATCTGTACTTTCGCTCTAGATTTTATCAGTGGAAAAGTCCAGTCCGGCTTCCATAGCATTAATTGATTTGAGTACTCCAGCAAATCCACTTTTATAGCACTAAAGGAATGTGAACATCCATTTATTTATGTAGACTGTTTTGGTTGCCTCCACATAAAATCCAATGGAACCCTTTGTAATGAAAGTAAGGGCCCTATTTACAAAGATCGGTATCGTTCATCGTAAAATACCATCGTTATCTATCAAATAACGACTGTTTTAGACCGGATAACGACCGGTATTTATCCGATAACACGATGGTATTTACCGACCTCCGATTTTACTGATAATCGACTGTATTGGTAAATACAAGTCGTTATGTAAACTAACGTTATTTTAAAGATAAGTCGATGGTAGTTTCACGTAACGATACCTATCTTTTATAATAGGGCCCGTCAGAGACAGTCACAGCAACATTAGAGGACCACTAGCATATGTAGAGCCAACAAGAACCACCTTATGAAGTGGTGAATAGCTTCAAGCCACTTCTCTAAGTGCCTCTGGAATAAATTCCTCCCCGCATCTCTAATTTTTGTTTTTACTATTGGCTCTGTGTAATCTGTTTTTCTAGGAACTCCCTAGGCGATGGGAGGTACATTCCAGCGCTAATCCCGGAGGGGTTAACACCGATTCTCATTATTTTTGTTATCATCTGTGATCGGTTACACACATTCCCCGGCGACAGGGCCAGTGGGAACGATCTCGAAGACTTAAGCGAAGAAACAAAAACTGTTTACGTTCTACTACTAAAGGCGGGTCGACACCTTCTCTTTTCCTGTCACAGTCAATCACTAATGTCCGACCGATCTGCTGAACAAATAGCCCCAGCGACTTGGTGTTTGACACATTTGTTGTTGCCCTACTAATGTAAAACTTGGGTTCAACCGTCTGATAGAAGGCTTACTGCAAGCTGATCGTGGTTTTTTATGAGTCCAAACAAGAGGCTTAGTGTGAAATGTGGGTACAGAAATCTTGGGGGGCTGAATGTTTGTATAACACATTTGAAAAATAGAATTCCTAGCAGGGGGATTTTAAATGTTAAAATAAATTTTTTATTTAATGCCTTTCCATAGAATTCATCCATAGCGGCCAAATTTTTTGCCCCGCGGGTTGAGGTGATTCTCTGCACATCCAAACCGCCTAGTAAAAGTTTAGTTGGTTAACGTACTGGAACTTCCACGGAACACCCTCGTCCATACTATAATATACTGTACATATACTGTAACATACTAAACATATACTGTAACATACTACACATATACTGTAACATACTAAACATATACTATAACATACTATACATATACTGTAACATACTAAACATATACTAAAATATACTGTACATATATTGTAACATACTAAACATATTCTATAACATGCTATACATATACTGTAAAATACTAAACATATACTATAATATACTGTACATATACTGTAACATCCTAAACATATACTGTACACATACTATAACATACTGTACATATACTGTAACATACTACTGTATACATATATTGTATATATACTATAACATACTATACATATACTGTACATATACTATAACATACTATACATATACTCTAACATACTATACATATACTATACATATACTCTAACATCCTATACATACATTTTTTATACTGTACATAAACAGCAACATACTATACAGTACATACTACACAAATAGTGTAATATATTGTAATAAACAGTACATACTACACAAATATTGCCAAAAAACTGTACATATACATTAACATACTATACTGTAACGTACTATACACACATTGTTATATACTTTACATGAAATTAACATACTGTACATACTGTATACTGTAACATACTATACATATACTGTAATATATTGTAATAAACTGTACATTTACTGCACATATACAGTTCATACACTGTAATATACTATACATACACTGGAATATGCTGCACATATACTGTACATATACTGTACATACACTGCAATATACTGTACATACACTGCAATATACTGCACATATTCTGTAATACACTGTACATATACTTTAAACTATACATACACTGGAATATACTGCACATATACTGTACATAACTGCAATATACTGTACATACACTGGAATATACTGTACATACACTGTAATATACTGTACATACACTGTAATATACTGTACATACACTGGAATATACTGTACATACACTGGAATATACTGTAAAAGTGAACTTTGCTTTTAAGCATTATGGAAGTAAATACGAGAGAGTAAACTAGCTATGTCTTATCATATTAGCAGTCTCACGGCAGCATAGGGGATAGGGAGGCATGTGTATTAAAGTGTACAAATAAATTACAGGATCATAATCTAAAATGTATGTTTGCAAATGCGAGAAGCCGCTGACAAAATGGGTGTTTGGAAATTATGGCATTGATGAAAAGTATGATGTAATAGGTTATAGCAGAAACGCGGTTGAACAGTTCTCACAACTGGGCTGTAAATTAGAAGAATAGCCTTGTTTAGGCAGGACAGAGAAAAAGGAAAGGGGGGAGGAGTATGTGTTTATGTTAAAAAGAATTGAAGCCAAATTTTAAAGGAGAGATAACTGGCGATATGGAAGTTAAAGTGGAGGCAACTATGGGTGGAATTAGGCAACAGGAAGGGTAGGTATCGTATTGTTGGTGTCTGCTATAAGCCGCCAAATGCCAGCAGAGAGGAGGTCACTCAACTTCATATGCAGTTGGCAAGGGATGCAAGTTTGGGGAGTGTACTCATTATGGGGGACTTCAATTACCCTGACATTGATTGGTGGTGGGAACAGAAAAAGGCGATGAGTTCCTGAATTTGCTGCAGGATAACTTTCTCTCACAGGTGGCGAGGTTCCTACTAGAATAGGAGCTCTGTTGGATCTGGTAATACTAACATCGTGGAGCGCATTATAGATATAAAGGTAACTGGAGGCTTAGGGAATAGTGACCCTGAAATAGTGCGTTTAGACTTAGTATTTGAAGGATGAGTGCGTGGGTAACAAGACTTAATTTCGGAAGGCAATTTTCCCAGGTTAAAAAGCTCTTCAGATGTCAACGGGATAATGTATTATCAGGAAAGGTATGAACAGAAGTGGACTGTGTTCAAGGGAATTTTAAGCCAGTACACATCTAAATTTATACCTTGGGAAATAAATGAAAAAAAAAAACAGCCCATGTGGCTGAATTCTGATGTAAAGAGGCAAATGGTAAGGAAGAAAAAGGCATTTAAAACTTTTAAGGCAGAGGGAAAGGAAAGGGCCTTTAGGGATACAAAAACTGTAACAAGGAGTGTAAGAAAGCAATCAACTAGCTAAATTAATAATGAAGTTAGGATAGCTGAACAAAGCATCACTAAGCCTACATTTTTTTTAAAGTATATTAATAGTAAGAAGATGGGACTGAGAATGTGGCACCATTAATTAATGGGGATTAATAGTTACGGAGGATGGTGATAAGCAAATGTCTTGATACTTTTTTTCACTTGTATACACTATAGAAGATCCAAGTAGAGATATCATAGAGTATGTAGCAATAATGGTATAAAAGATTAAGTGCACTTTGGTTAACCGAGGATATGGTACAGAAAGAACTTAATAAGGTTAATATTAATAAATCTCCTGGACCAGATAAAATACATCCTCGGGTATTTAGGGAGCTACCGTAAGTTCAGTTTTACCTAGGCCATTGTTTCTTATTTTTTGCAGATTCCCTATGTCCGGTGGTGTGCCTCTGGATTGGAAAAAGGCTGATGTAAGTTATTCCAAGTATGTCAACAAGTGTAATACGCATTAACTTCAGTGGTGGGGAGATCCTGGAAAGTTAATAAGGGAACATTTTCTGAGAATGTTTCAAGGGCTGACATTATAAGTAGTAACCAGCATGGATTTAGGAGGTATAGATCTGGTCAAGCTAACTTGCTTAGCTTTTATGAGGAAGTAAGTAGAAATTCAGACTCTGCCATAGCAGTACATGTAGTTTACTTTTGCAAAGGCTTTTGATTCAGTCCCCCATAGGAAACTAAGTATAAGCTGAGGTCTGTTGGTCTGGGAGTCACATTTGTATATGGATAGAAAATGGTTAATGAATAGGATGCGAGAGCAGTTGTTAATGGAGCTTCATCATTATGAACTAAAGTGCTAAGTGGGTGCCACAGGGTTCTGTGTTGAGACCGCTCTATTTAATCTATTTATTAATGATTTGGAAATGGGTGTTGTCAGCAAGGTTTCTGTGTTTGCTGACGACCAAAACTTTGTCGACCATTAAAAACTTCAGAGGATAAGTATCAATCGTTGCGGGGGATCTAGATAGACTGTACATTGGGCTTCCAAGTGGCAGATGAGATTCAATGTTCAGAAATGTAAGAGAAAGCATTTGGACAATAAATAATCAGGGGTGGGGGAGCACTGGAAAAAAGCGATTGCGTGGGGTATGTTACTGTGTATAAATACATTAACGGGCCAACAATAAACTATCTGGGGCATTGTTCACCAATATAACATGTCAGAGGACACGAAGAAGAAGACTTGAAGAACAAAGGTTTAGGCTTCAAGTTCGGAAAGGGTTTTTTTACTGTGAGAATGGTAAAGCTATGGAAACGGTCTCCAGTGGCGTTGATTGATTGAGTAGGAGGTACATTGGTCAGTTTAAAAAAAAAAAAGCTGGATGAGTTTCTGCAACAAGGAATGTTGCAAGTTACTGGTATTGAACATAAAGTAGAGTTGATCCAGGGAAATTTCCGATTGCCACTTGTAGTCAGGAAGGAATTTTTTTTCCCCTTCATAAATTTGGTGTTTTTTTTTGCCTTTCTCTGGATCAACAGTTAGGCTAGGCCCACACTAGCGCGTTTTTCGCGCGTTTTGCGCACGCGTTTGCGCCCGCGATTTTCGCTAAAATGGAAATCGCGGGAACGCAAAAATTCCCGCGATTCCGATGCGCAGCGTTGCGCGTCCGTTCGCGTTTTGGTAACGCATGCGTTCACCATTTTTGGTGCGTTAACGTATGCGTGTCCATAACGCAAAAAGGCAAACCGCAAACGCGCAAGAATCGCGCAACCAATCACGTGCGATAACGCTCGCGATTTGTTGCGCGATTCCTGTGCGTTGCTGTGTGGCCCACCCTTAGGCAGGAAATGAGGATATTGCTAGATGGGTTGAACTGGATGGACGTATGTCTATTCAACCTCAATCTATTACTATACTATACCTCCGTTCTTTACTTAATGTACCGGAGAGAAGTCATTACTTACTGCATAAGTTACAATTATGCACACTAGTGAAAGTGTTTTTCTGTGGGATATGATTACTGTGTATAAATACATTAAACCATTTCAATGCCAGCAGAATTTAAGGTTTTTTTTTTGCGTTCAGTGCCAGTAGAATTTTAGATTTTGCCCTCATTCGGTTTAGATTAATTTTACGTAGGATACCCCCCTCCCAGTAATCAGGAATATTATACATTGTTTTTTTTCAGCACAAAGTGTACTTTAACATGGTAACACAATTTTGTAACTTTTCTGGAGATTTTACTGGAATTAGGGTAAAATATGTAAAAAAAAAAAAAATAGGATTTTTTTTTAAAATTTCCATTTTTCTGTATAGTTTAGAGTTATGCAGCTTACACTGTAAAGGAAAGTTCAAAAGCATCTCAACTATGAAAGCCTTACCCCTTACGGTATGCTACATTCTTTATGGATGTACTTAGAGACATGGCTACGAACTAACCCAAAGTCAAATGGCAGTAACAGCAAAAAATTTAGCCAGCTCTGTATTTGAACAGTCTGCAGTTTTTTCCCACAAAACACCAGACTAACTCAGAAATACTGCAAACTGGATCTATACACCTTCAGCTATGTAACGCCAGTAATTCTTACCATCAAAGGTGTGGGGCCGCAGTTCTTTTAGTAGATTTTTTGAAAAAATTTACGTACAACAACACTCATAAGATAGAAATCATGCCAAAACCCATGGAATGAAAAAAGGAATATCAATCTCCCAACTAGCCACGAAGTGAGACAATGCACAATGCCTCAAAAAAGTCAACCCCTGAATTTGTAGTCTGGAGTTTTATCACTAAAAAACCACACCCCCATCAACTCAATACCCTCAAAACTATATATTACTCGGAAGTCTACACGCCTTCAGCTACTTACGCTTTAGATGGTTCATTCATACCATCAATGGTGTAGGCAACAGTTCTTTTTATAAGTCAGAATTTTTTTACAGATTTTCGGAAAAAAAATGAACAACAAAAAAACTTTCAAAGTTGGAAACATACAAACAACACCATAGGAATGTAAAAAAGTTAACAAATCTATCTCCCAAAGTATCCTGATTCAAACAGTATCGCATATGCATGGTGCACCACAGCGGAAGCAAAAAGCCAGAAAGTGAGACAATGCACAATGGCTCAAAACAACAGTGAAATATTCGTCCACTCTGAATTGTAGTCTGCAGTTTCCAAAAAATCAATGTTGTGGGCGCAGTCCTTTGTAGATGTTCGAATTTTTCACAGATTTTCGGAAGAAGGGGAAAAAAACAAATTATTTCAATGGTAGAAATCATGACAAAATCCCATGGAATGTAAAAAAAAAAAAATAACAAATATCAATCTTCCCAAATGTCCTGAATAAATGGTATGCCATATGCATGGTTACATACGTGGATGCCAAAAAGTGAGCCAATGCCACAGTGGCCCAATTGCAGCAACCTTTCAGATTTGTCACACTAAACACCTCTCATAACACCATATTAGAAATACCCCCAACTATACTATATAAAATACATTTTTGGAATCTCATACCTTCAGCTCTCCAATGGTGTGGGCACGTTCTTAGTAGATTTTTGAATTTTTACAGATTTTCTCAAAAAATGTACAAAAAAAATGATGGCAAAATTCCCATGTAATGTAAAAAACCTTGTCAAATATCAATCTCCCAAATGCCCTGAATCAAACGGTATGCCATATGAATGGTTACACACACCAGTGGGCCAATACAGCAACTTTTCAGGTTTTTCAAACTACACTCTTAACTCAAAAATACCCCACAAAACTATATATTTTCAGAAATCTACACACCTCAGTGAAGTAACAGTGCCATTTTCATTCATACCGTCATGGTGTGGGTGCCGATTATCATAGAAATTCGCACTTTTAGCAGATTTCCTAATAAAATAAAGGAAAAACAGTTTTCAAGTTAAAAATCATGCCAAAACACCAAGTAATGAAAAAAATACCAAAAAAAAACTTACAAATTCAATCTCCCAAATGTCCTAAATCAAACGGTATGCATAAGCGTTGGTGATGCAGAAACATGGACCAATTAAAGGGGAACTGTGGCCTCCAAACAAAATGAGTTTAAATGAAAGGCCAGTTCCTACCTTTAAAACGAGCCATCAACCACCACTCTACGTGTCATGCCCCCCACAGATATAAAGAAATGACCAGATTCTACTGACCAGAAGTTATGGCGTGGGAGCGGTGACATTCTAAGGTTCCGGCGTGCGAGGCGAGCAACCTCAGATCCCTCAGTGTGTCGAGGAGACAGGAAGTCTCTCCTTCTTTGCTTGTGTGAAGTCCTGACAGAGTAAGTAAGGGAATCTACAGCCCTTCTCTCCCACTATGTGAAAACAGCTTTTCAGGCAGAGTTCTCTTTCTGCCTGAAAAGGCTGTTTCCACAGTTTTCGTAGGTGGGGGTTTGAGTGGCCTACGCGCACCTGCGAGTGGGCGGGGCCACGGCAGTGCTGTAAGAGAATGAGCCAAAGGGGGCCTGCAACTGGAGGGACTCTGGGATCTATGAGTGGGAGGGGACCAGGGGGCTGCAAGGGGAGGAGAAGACACAGGGCACATTGACTGACATTATCTGTTGTTATTCAATTAGATCAAGGACTTGAAGTTTAGTTCTTGAAGACGTTTGCGCTGTCATCCGACTGGCTTTCTCAATTCAGAATGACTTGTACAAGAATCTGTGGCAATTATATACCTGGAAAATCCCAATTAGCATATCACAGCCAAGTGTTTAAGGGCGTGATTGGATAGTGGCTAAGAGGTGTTATAGGAACGCCCAAGTAAGGTGTCAAAACAGCATTGTACATGCAGACAGTTGGTGTTGAAGCCCCCCACCTCTATTTAGGCTGGTTTCTTCATTTTCAACATAAAGGGCCTCCTTAAAACCTCTCTTGAACCAGTCACATTCCTTTGCAAATATGTTAACATCACAATCTTAAAAGTATGCCTTTATCCTTAAGATGCAGGTACACGGCTGAGTCCTGACCCGAGGAATTGGCTCTTCTGTGCTGGCCCTACGTTGATGCAGTTGCTGTTTGGTCCCCCCACATACAAATCAGAGCATTCTTTACTGCACTGCGTATATGATGTCGCTTTTCTTGTGTTTGGGTATTGGGTCTTTGGATGTACCAATTGCTGCCTCAGTGTGTTGTTTGGTTTAAAGCAGACAGGGATACGGTGTGTTTTTGAAAATTTCTTAATTTTCGGAGACCCCTGCTACATTGGGATGACCATGTTCTTTCTCCTGTCTTACTTGGGCGTTCCTATAACACCTCTTAGCACTATCCAATCACGCCTTAACAATTGGCTGTGATATGCTTAATTGGGTTCCAGGGTATATAATTGCCACAGATTTGTACAAGTCATTCTGATTGAGAAAGCCAGTCGGATGACTAGCGAAACGTCTTCAAGAACTACATTTCAAGTCCAGTTGATCTAATTGAACAACACGACTATACCATGACCTGGATGAATAGAACCTTCACAGCACCTTGCACTAGTGTTGTTTCATTTTGTTTGGTCTGAGGAAGGAGCACACTGGTTCCGAAACGTTACCATTAAAAGGAATTCTTTTCCCCGATTAAGACTGGTGTGCCTAGCGTGAAATCTCCTGCTGATATATGGACTCCCAAAGTACATAAGGAAGGGGCCCCCACTAAGACACTATAGTCAGCAGCATCAACTCTGTAAAAACAAGGTGGCAAAATATCTAGCTAACCTCTTAGGACCTGGTGGGAAGTTCTAAGCATAAACCAGAACTCTCAGGATCACCAACAAGATTGAAGATATAGTACTCGGGTAGAAGAAGAAACTATGGTGTCCTATGATGTGACTTCTTCTTCACTTGTATACCCACCAAGGAGGCTGTTGACATGGTGAGAAAACGGCTGGGCAAAGACGAAGCACTTTTACCAGCAGAACTGACTGATCAATCACCAACATGGTTGTTCTTGTGGACTGTGCCTGAATACCACCTATTTCAAATAAAGGGATAGTTCTATAAGCAAAAAACATGGAGGTGCTATGGGACTCCCGTTTCACCTATTGGCCAACCTTACATGGAGGAGGTAGAAACCAGGCGCTTAATACCTTTAAGGGCATAGCACCCAGCCACTGGTTCGATATGTGATGACACCTGGGTTAAAATCCACCAGAAGGAAGTCAAGCCAAGCTTTACAACAAACAGCATTAATGAGCGGTTGACAAAACATTAATTAACAAGGGAAGAGGTACAAACAACAAACTGGCTTTTTGGACTGCTTGGTAGAAGTTAAGGAAAATGGTAAACTGGAAGTAGAGGTTTACAGAAAACCAACACACACAGATCAGTATTTGATGTTTGACTCCACCATAACAGCCTTTTAGATCACCTGCAACACAGAGCCGAGACATCACCCCACAGCACAGAGGTGAAGGCTAAAGAAAATGAAACATCTCAAGAGAGCCCTAATAACTTGTGGATATCCAGACTGGGCCTTTGTTAAAGAAGTAGAAGGAAAGAAAAGAACACAAATACCACACAGTGCAGGGGAAAAGCAAGACAGGAGGAAGAACCATGGTCACCATCCTAATGTAGCAGGGGTCTCCTGAGATTAATAAGACTTTTCAAAAAAAAACATCGTATCCCTGTCTGCTTTTAAAAACCGAAACACACCGATGGCAGCAATTGGTAACATTGCATCACAAGACAGCCTCCACCACTAGCCACAAACACAAGGAAAAAAGGCGGAACTAATTCAATATGACGGTGCCAAGTTTTTTGTGGTTGCAGTGCGGGCGCAGGGGGGGTCACTAGAGAGGGACCACAGCGGAAGAAACGATACTAGCCCAAGCACATATTGCATTGAAACGCATAGGAGGAGGGAGCAGAGGGGTAAGAAGTCTTTTTGACAAAGGGAAAGGCCGAAGATGATAAAGAATTATATTTTTTAATTATGATGATTCATGCCTGAGCATAATGGATTTTATAGTAAAATGACAACGTCGAACCATAGTAAGCAAGGGTGCTGTGCAAGTCGTTGAATGCTTGAGTTGATAGAACCTGATCTTTACTTGACGTAGCCTGACTAGATGCTGAAGTGAATGAGGCACATTGGGCTGCCAAGTGGCAGAAGAGGTTTAAAGAAATAGTTCACTGTAAAAGTGAACTTTGCTTTTAAAGCATTATGGTAAGTAAATACGAGAGGTAAACTAGCTATGTCTTATCATATTAGCAGTCTCACTGGGCTAGCATAGGGGATAGGGAGGTTCTTGTGGTATGTGTTCGCCGTTTCAAAGACATTAGACTATTTCAGCTAATCGGTTTTTTGTTGTGAAGATATACCTGAGAGGCCGCTGGTCCCGGAGCTTTATAAGCTGTTGAACAGTTTTTTGTGTCTAGTGTTTTTTGTTCGTTTGTTGCGGTGGGGTTCAATGGTGGTTTGTGGGAAGCTTGTTTTGCAGGGAGTCCTGAATTGTATTTTTGTTGCTGTGTGTGGGTTTGGTATATAGTTTGGTGATATACTGTATCGGAAAATTTTGTGGGTATATATGTGTCGGGGTCTGTGGAATGATCCTGATCTATGGATTTGATATTTTTGTAATATTTTGCTTTGGGTTTGAGTAAGTGAGCTAGTGGTTTGTCTGTTTGTTCCATTTTTTGTATTAGAATTGCTTCGCCATAGCATTGCTTTTTCTACTTCCTGTGATTGGAGGGCATGTATGTTGTCTTGTTTGTTTTTAAGTTGTTTGTATGTCGTCCTGTTTGTATATTTTGGTTTCAAGTGTTGATCTGTTGTTCAGGTTGGTAATGTTTTCTTTCATATTTTCTTGTGGTATGATGCTATTTGTTGAGTATCCTCTTATAACTGATTAATGTGCTGCCCATCATACGGTTGGCTTACCTCTCCATTTCATTAATGTGTAATATTCTTTTGATATGTTTTTGTATTCTTTTATTATTGGGTCCGTTTAGAGAGATTCATTCAATCTCCAACTTGCGATTCTTAGTTTTGGTTGCCCTGTCGCTTTTTTATTTGGTATGACTTTGTGGTCTGACCAAGACATGTTTCCATAATGGCGCTTTGTATGGAGGAGTAATGATGTGGAAACAATTATATAATCTAATCTAGCATAGCAATTATGCGGGATAGATTAGTAGGAGTAGTCTTAATATTAAGGTTAGTCCTATCTTTTCCATTGTCTGATGCACTTTACGTAAGGTGTGTTTGTTGTAGTTAGTTTGTGTGATTTGGATCTGTCCTATGCCAGGTTTAGTGTGAAGTTGAAATCTCCTGCTACTTTAATTTTTGCTTGTGGATATTTGTTGAGTGTATTGAGTATTGGGAGAAACAAATTATTGTTGGTGTGTGTTTTGGGGTGTAGTGTTTTTAGTAGGTATAGAGTGTATGATTTATGGTGCAATGTACTATCATGTATTTGCCCTCTTTGTCGATTTTAATAAAATTTATATTCAATGAATTATGAAATAGAATAGTAACTTCCGCATTTTTTAGCTGGTCCCTTTGCTGATTATGTTAGTGTTGTAATGTTTATGTATAATTTGGTGCAGATTTTGTAGAAATATAATATGTGGTTTGTAATTTACTGTATTGCTTAAATGCTATAGTTCCTCTTTGGTAAGTGTTGAATCCCTAACATTGTGTGATATACATATAATGATGTTTGATTACAACACATGAGCTGGTTTTTTGCGTTGCTTACGTTTTGTTGTTTTAAGCTGATGTCATGGATCATTTGGTTTGGGCTGCTGGGAGGCGTGTCTCCGAGCTGAGTTACGTGCTTATCCATCTCATGGATATTAAAAATAACTTTCTAACTGTGCTTCGTTTAACCGTTACTCTCACAGGGCAGTGGAAGCATATTTTGGGGGGGGGGGGTCATACGTGTGCCCCTCAACTTGGGATTATAAAGCAATAACTTTTATACATTTCTGTTATTATGTTGGGGCCTCAGCCTGACCACCCTCTTTACAACTTGTTTATTTGGGTATATAGAGAGAGAGTTTATACTCTGATATATAGAAGCATTCTATGTATGATTGGTGTTTAGTTCTCCTCTGAATATTATTTACTTTTATGATAACAAATAATTGGTTAACAATTATATTGGTTGTTCCAGTGGTTTCTAGTACCTTCTGTACTGCAGGGTTATATTAACAAGCTTTGTTTATCTGACATTTTGTATAGTGTACCCGTAGGCCCCCTATGATTTTTTTTTTTTTTTTAATACTCTAAAATGCTGGGACAATATAATTTTACCTTTCCCCCCTCCGTCTCCCTTTTTCCCTTCGCGCCCCCTCCCTCCTCCTACCCCCCTCTCCCCTTACTCCCCCCTCTTTTCCTCCTCCCCCTCCTCCCCTCTCCTTCCCCCCCCCCAACATTGTCTAAAACTTTTGAAACCCCATTAGTGCAAAACGTTAGATAATAACAGGATAACTTTGGTTTGGTTTTTTGATCTTAGCTGTTTCAGGTATATATGTTTTCTAAACACATATGATCCGTTATATGGTATCGAGATATTTGTCGGTTGTATCCTTTCTTATATTTTCAGTATTTAGCGGTTTTAACTGGGGTAGTGATGGTAAGTTGGGGAAAGATTGTATGTTAGATTAGGTGATGTTAGAAAATGGATGAGGAGGAATATCACTGTTATTCTTATTATTTTGCATTTGTTATCATTTTGTATTACTTATACTTAACTTTGCTGCATAACATCTTAGAATACAATTCCTGTGGTATTATTTGCCCCTCCAGGCAATATTTGATGGGTATGTTGATGGTCAAAAATTGATTCTGGTGAGGTGGGGGGGTTGCCATAATTGGTGAATAGTTTTTGGCTATTTGTCCCTGGTTGTTGAGTTGATGTCCTTTTGTTGGTAAAAGATAGTTCTATCGCCTTGTTGTTTGCGATAGCTATGTTGGTTTTTGGGGGTATGGTTTCCTAGGTCCCTGTTCCATTAGGTAATTTGATTAGTTTTGTGTGGGCTGTCGGTTTCTTTTTGTTTTTTTTTTAAAGTTATCCTTAGTTTAACCAATATTATTTATTCCTTTCAATTTTATGAGGATGGTTTCAGCCGTTCAGTTCAGTGTCCTGGGGTTTAAGTCGATTGAGATTAGAATCTGCTTTTCAAGTGTTTGTCTTTGTGTGATGCCGGTCTGTGTTTCTGGTGCCCGAAGTCTCTGTTTCTCTGGTGCTTGTTGGGTGTTGTGGGTTGCCACATCCTTTGAATCTGTTTACGCACTGTTCCTGGTGCGTGGGTCTCTCAAGGGCTGTACTTGGTGTCCATGCTTGGATAATTTTGGGTGCCATCTTGTATACTGTCCACGTAAAAATGGTCTGTTGTTACATTAATTGCAATATAAAGGGGAAGCCCCATCATATCTATATTTTGTTCTTGCAGAACTAGAGTGATTGGTCGAAGGGCTCTCATTCCAAGCTCCTCCCAGTAGGAGCGACCTGAGAACATTGGATGTTACCTCTTGGGCATCTGTAAAGGCCTCCGGTATCCCTCTTATGCGAATGTTGCTTCTCTGTGACCTGTTCTCCTGGTCTTCTATTTGAAGGGAGAGCTGGTCCGCCGTGTATTGTAGGTCTTCAATTTCGGTCTGTGAGGCCTATATGTGCCCTCAATGTCCGTAAGTCTTTGGCCTATTTCATGGATATCGGCCTTTATCTGTGAGAGGGCCTCATGGAGTTCCTCCTAAGCAACTTGCGTATCTGGCTAAAGTGAGTGAATTTTTGTTGGGGAATCTTGGTGGGTATACGACCCTTCTGTGTTGGGGCTGTCTGGGCCTACCTCTTCCTCCGTTTCTCTGGCCTCACGTGGCTTATGTTGAAATGCCTGGGAGGCTTTGACCGCACTTCCTCCTTTATTATGCTTTCCAGGCATTGCTGGGGTGGCTCTGGTGTGTTCCCGACGTTTAGGCTGTGGCTTGCCTTAATAGCTTGGTCTGTTTGCCTGTGGTTTCTAGGGTTGGGCAGCTCTTTCACCTTGCGGCCATCTTTGAGCTGCTCACGAGCGCCCCCCGTATTATTCCCCTTTAATAAGGTAGCATAGAGCTGCTAAGATGGGGTTTATTTTTGTTACCCCCAACCCTCAGCAGTTCCTGCCCCTGTTGTCTGTAAAAGGTGTATAATTAAAAGGGACTCTTGGAGGATAAGTTTAAGCCATACCCTCCACATTCCCCTCTAAATAAAAACATCACATTTTTCATACACTTCTTTACCCATCAACATTCACTATAAATAGTACAACATTGAGAAATGCATTGCACAGAGCGTGCTAAATCAGGGCCACTATATTATCCTCCACCTGCAGCTCTGCACCATGTTGTTTCTATATAAGTTTACATGCTGGAAGTATGCCACTTGCAGTTCTTCACCATGTTTTTTCTATAAGTTAGCAATTAAAGTACTGTTGGAGGGGATGCAGGCATGTTCATATAAAATTATGAATCAGGAGGGCGGCCTGTGGTGTTAAAGTTTTCATTAACAAATACAACAACTTCCAGGCTTCATTCCCCCTTAGATGTGCTAAGATCAGATTCACTCCAATATTCTGCACCTGCATCTCTCCACTGTTTTGTTTTCATAAGTACCTTATAAAGTGGAAGTGGTCAGTATTCTACTGGGTTGCCACCTTTCACTTTAGACCCAGACACCTATAAGTGACCTGCTGCAGTGCTAAGTGCCATTGCATTAAATACATGCGCGCAATACACAATTAACTAATATTAATGGTAGAATGCAGAAATAAAATCGGTCTCGGTCTTTGCAGAAATGCTCACAACTATAAAGAGTTAACAGGTTGCATCATACATACATTAAAAGGGGATAACACCTTCTCCCACTCTGTTTGAGCAGAAAATCAGCTAATCATATCCATTGCTATCTCTGATGATGGCTGGAGACACTGCAGAATGGGACTCTGAGGTCAATTGTTACATGCCTTTAGCATAAGAGGATGGGAAACAAACACAAGGTACCTAGTTGCATGTGCAGAAGGATTTTGGATCCATGACCACCAGGATGGCAACAACAGAAACAGCAATGACATCATAGATGCCAGCACCCGAAGTGTTCTAATAATGATTTCTACACTAAAAAGGCTGAATTCAGAGGTGAGGGACAAATGTTTTTACTTAATTGATTGTAATAGTCTGTGTAGCTGATGCCTGGCATTTTTGGTTTAAGTAAAGTATTATGGGCTTCAGGGACTGTAAGTAATTGTAATGAGATCGGGGGCTTAGGAAATATAATTTTATATTTTCTTTTGGGGAATGGACTGCCCTAGTGTAGAATTTGTTATACATTAAAATTAATGAAATCGCCAAGGGTCTGAATAAAGTATACTGTGGAGCTTTATTTAACTAAGGGGGTAAAAAATGTTGCCTGTTCTGTTAATCTTCTAATCAGATGTTAAGTGTTTCCTAAGGCTAGCCACACTAAGCGCGTTTTTCGCGTTTTCGCATGTGTTTTCACTTGTATTGCGCAAATGGAAAGCTGCCGCAAAAATTCTGCGGTTTCCGATGCACATAAGTTTCTGTTTTGGCAACGCAAGCGTTTCCCATTTTTAGTACGTTAACGCATGCATTTCCAGAACGGAAAATCGCGAAATCGCATCGCAAACACACAGAATTGTGCACCAATCGCATACATAATGCTCCGCGATTGCGTGTGCGTTTGGTGCGTTGTGTGTGACCTCAGGCTAACTGTAGTAGACTAGAAAAAAGTTATCTGATTGGTTGCTGCTGCAAATTAGTGGCACAAGGAACGTTTTGTACCTCTTATTAAATAAGCCTCTTTCTTTAAGGGGACGTTTAGTGGAAATTCTCAATATTTGTTAAATTGTTAGTTGTGTAATCATACTTAGTTATTCAACATATCTCTTTCCATTTTGAAAAATCAGTTTTTGATTTCATACCCTTTGCTGTTCCCTGCTGTTGACATTAGTGAGCTGACATCTCAGGTTCCAATGGTCCTTCTTCTTCCCAGATGCACCACTCCTTGGAATGTTCCTAACAGATTCTGCCTGATTGGCTGTTGGATGGGTCAAAAATGCTCAGATCTCTACTGAGCAACTGAATCAACCCAGGCGCTGGGTAAGGGCAAGACCATAACGGTCTCTACTAGGGGTCCTGCAAACAGGAAATCAGTATTTCGGTTGCATTTATTTATAAACAGACAAAAATGCTGAATTGGCAGATTAAGGTCATTGGGATGGAAAATACTGCTCTTTTTTTCTGAAAAGCTATGTATTTGCACTGCACTTCCCCTTTTAAGAATACATTTTACTATTGAGGACCAAGTAATTCTAGTTTCTTAAAAAAAATAGAGTTAAACATAGCAAATTAAACATGTAGTTTCAAGAAAAGTATTTAAACACAAGAATGGTATTTCTGATACATTTTATACTTTGTACTTAACAAAACAAGTAAAAATACAAATTTCACAGTCCGATATGGCACAACAGTGGCATATGCAAAAACCATTGTTTTTTTCTTCTGTTATCACAGGAATGACAGATCCACTTTAAGAAAAATACAAATATACCGCAACAAATGCCATAAAGCAACAGAACACAGTAGTCTAAACAAACAACCATGAATTACTGCATATTTCATAACAGAAAAAGATAATTTAATGTTCACTTCCAAGGGCCCCCTAGAAACAAATTCTACCCCTAAGTAAAAAATACTTCAGTAGTCAGCTACCACGAGGGCTATTCCTTTAAGTTTTTCTAAGCACACTCCAGTCAAATTCTTATTTGTGGTATCTTGGGCGTATTTATAAAGGTACAGTACTGCTATTTTACAATGTATTTACCCTTTAACCGTCTGTCTTTTCACAAACACATGTATCTCGCCTATACATATTCTTAGTGATTTGTGTATAGCGATATTGTATAGAGATATTGTAGCGATACTGTACTACCTAGTGTATGGTCACGCTTTTATATAGCGACCTTGTCTTTACTGTAATACAATCATTTTTCCAACGCATATATTGACCATTTTCCCACACCAGATTAAATACATTTTAAGGTTATCAATATATAGGGAACACACAAAACATACTGTAAAACACATGGCAACATACTGGAATAATGTAAAGAAACCATTGTGCTATCTGGTGCAATGGGCCATTAGCTGTGGAAATTAGAACCATATTATTACAGAATCATAGCAAACACACAATACATTGGCATACTATTATTACACAAAGGATTTCTACAAACCTAAATAACACATGTTCCTGTATTGAAAGGGGAAAGAAAGTAGATTTAGACTTAGGTATTGTGGTCCTATGTAATACACAAGCACTGCTTCATGACTGGGGTGTGTGTAAGAGGGTAAGTCAGGGAGGAGAAAGTGCAACCCAAGAAGCTTGGAACTTCTAATACTGAGATTATGACTTCTAAGGTAAATGGTAGATAGGGGCACCACTTATGGCACAAGTGATGACCTTATACTACACAATTAACATTCAATAAACTACATACAAACTTCAGTTGAAATGTTTATAATTAAAGTAACATTTATTTTTCGGAAAAAACACTTGAACACCTTCCATAGGTAACAATGAAAGACTGGCAAGGTGAACTGAAGTAAAATATATATTTTTTTTAGATTAGTCAACAGTAAATAATACCTCGCACATTACTTATTACAACGTACCAAATTACAAGTTGCCATAAACCACCTTCAGGTCCTGCGCAGTATAAACCGGATAATTTTCTTGGATCTATTCAATTACTTACATTAAATAAAAAGTATTGGCGGCCACGGCAGATGTTTGGAAACTACAACTCCCTGGGGTTACTGTGGGTGGAATTGACTCCATATTTAAAGGGCAACTAATGCCTCAAAACAATACAGAATCAGGAGGATGGATCTATTGTTAAGATTGCCTTCTGATTCTTATTTGAGCTTATTAGTTTGCACTTTTAAGGACAGCAGTATTCTTATACAGTAGTCCCATACGGTTTTGGCTATTCGTATGGGACTACTGTATGGTCATTTAAAGGGCAACTAAAGCCTCAAAAATAATACAATCAAAAGGCAGTAGTGGTCAAATTTCCTACCCTCTGTTTATACTCAAGTCAATCACCCCTTTTTCTGGTAAAATTAGGTGCCTCGGTTTATACTTGGGTCGGTTTATACACTAATATATAAGTAAACTCAAACTTTTTCAAAACCCGTTTGTCAATAAACACATGGCTGCGTGGTCATTTGTAATTTAATACAAAATAAATAATACTTAATTTTCAGTAGAAGAAATAAGACGCTAACAAAATTCTGCTTCCTGCGTGCAATCACATACTAATTTCCGAAATATATGTGAATTCCAAAAAATGGTACACATATATTATGCTTAACGGACAGTTTGCCCAACAATCAGGTGTACTGAAAATATACTTGCAAAGAGCGCACTCTGATAAGAAGTCAAATTTTTATAGACAGTAAAAATTAAACCAGTACATGTCTGGTTGTAGCACCTCCTAAGCAGACCTCAGGTGGAGATTACTCTGTCTTGCCCTTGCAAATGCTGGTAGCCCTCTGGAACAAGATACTGATCTCATCAACCGTGTTCCCTCTAAGCTGTGCTTTTTGTGCACAAGCACAACTTAGCAGGGCTAGTGTGCACACAAAGCCTTGGTGAAGGTAGGTAATAAGGTACGCAGCACACAAAATTCAATTTTGTGTCCACACAGATTATACAGCTGAAATTAGCAGGACATTGCTCAAGGAGATACCTGGTTTTTGTAACTCAGGATAAAAGTTAAGCTTGTATATTAATTACAAATTTCCCCCAACCATATCACACTAAGTAATTCATAACTACATACACCTATGTGAAGTCTTCCATGCAGAGTTTGCTGTAGTAAAGATTTCAATTATTTTGCAAAGGAATGTCTTGGGGTACATATTACCTAGAAATGCAAATGATTTAATTTAATACACTGAGGTTGGTCTACATGTCAAGAAATCCTGTTCGTTTTAACCTGAACTTTTTACTGTTTTACTGCTTCTAAAGGGCTTTTTTTTACCATTGAGCTTGTATGGATTCATTATGGAGGAAGTACAATACACCAAAATGAAGGGATTTACCTGTCCTTAATAATAGAGCCATTGTCTAGCAGTTACTGTTTTCTGCAGGTGGGTTACATAATATACTGTTGTAATAAATTCTTAACTATCTGGGAAATAAATTATGTAAACCTCAACAGTATTATTATTATTAGTGCCTTTTAACCATTTTAACAAATACAAAACTAAATTTTCTTTAAGAAAAAAGTAAAAATATAATTTTTTTTGTTGAATACTGATCATCTATGGAAGCAGTTTGTCTCCATCTCTTGTCTACTAGAAAGGCCAAAGAGATTCGCTGAAGCCGCTCTGAATGTGTTCGTTGACCATGCCAATATCCGCCAATTCTCAGTTTGGAGCATTCGAGTTGTGGGTTCCAAGGACGTGGAGTTGCTTCCACAGGTTCCTCAGATCTTAAAAGGAGAAAGCAAAGCATAAAACAATTTAAGGCTTTACATATACTTTTAGTTAAACATTTTTTATTTTTTGTGCATATACTTATTAATGGTTTTCCACACCTAAACAGTCAATATGGACAAAAAGCAGCTGGGGTATATGCCAGAGGTATAAAAGAACTTTTAGCTCTAATGGAAAAGTTGCAATCAGCTCATTATTGTGTTTTAAACATTCCTATATTCGGTATATGATTTATTTGTGTATGGGATGGCACGGAGGAACAAGCTCAGAGTTTGTAAGCCTTCTTAACTCTAGGATAAAAATTAATTTTTAATGCCACTATGTCACTAAAAATATCACACTTTTTTGAGTATGTGTTGAAATAAGACACTGGGTTACACACTTATTTGCCAAACAGACCGATAGGAAACCACTCTATCACAATTAAACCACAATTTCTAAGATACATAGAATGAGACAAGTGAGAAAGAAATACAACTAAAATGGGGATAAATTCCTTGAGAGGGGATATGATCCATCTGAGATACAGAAAGCCAAATTGAGGCAGCAACATATGTTGCAGCTCAAAAAGATCGAACATATGGGCTGCCCTTTATACAAAAATATACATCTGTCGTTGTATATTAAAAAGCCATTAGGAAATATTGGCCTATTATACAATGAGACAGAGATCTCAGTAAAGACATAAAAAACAAACAAATGATAACATACAAAGGGGCAACTCACTACATAGCCAGTTGGTTCAAGCTGACCCTATAACTAAATATTGAAAACCAAAATGAGATTATCAGAGAAGACGGGGGTGCTATAGTGCTTTAACTGTAATTTGTGTAACTCATTGATTACAGGACAGACTTTATATTAATCTTATCATCCATTACATGGAAATACCTATAAGATAATATACAGAATTCTGCGTGTATTTGCTTAAGTGCCCCTGTTCCAAGACATATGTGGGCTAAACCATAGGCCCAAAAAAATGATTCAAAGACTAAAAGTGACAGAGTAGCCTAGGACAGGGCCAACTAACTATCACTAAGCAAAACAGAAATTTCTCCTGTACAGCTCACTTTTTTGAACTTAAACATCAGTCTAGATTTAAAAGGGATGGTCATTGACCATATTCCGGTATTAAAGAGGGCGGCAATAGGGATAATGCCCTATTGAGGAAGAGTTTGTTTTGGATTTATAAACTAAATACACTACAGCCCCATGAACTAAATACTAACCTAGGTCCTAAAAGCTATTTGAATAATAAATAAACCTGGTCATCACAAGGTTAATACTATTTATATGCCTCTATACGTTTTATGTTGGTGTCGTTGCTGAATTATGTTTTTAAAATTCACTTTTAACCATATTTTATCACCTAGCATATACCTTTTTACCACTATGTAATGACATGATTACGTATATAAGAAATTTCTATTATGACCAGCACTTTATTATAATGCACTTTTTATATGAAGCACTTTAAGCCATTATATGGTATCTTTCTGCTATATTATATAGTTTATATATACGTTTTTAACTTTATTGTGTTATATTATTATTGTACACTAGAGGTCGCTCTTTGCTATTTTTTTGATTGGTTTGCTCATGCTACGTACACTTAAATACCAAGCACTTTGCACTTTTTTTGTCACTAGTTGTACGTCTGAGGAAGGTGTCGCACTGACACTGAAACGTCACGTGTTTATAAATTGATTGATTGTTTAAGACTGGAGTGCGCTCTGAATTGTCTATTCTGGATACTACAACCATTGGCTATGGTTTTTTGAGCAGCACCCAGCAATTTCAACATTATACTACAGTGTGCAGGGGAACAAATCTCATCTTGACAATTAATGTTCAGTACATTTGCTTCCTCTATACAGTACATAATTTAATGGCCCTGCAATTTTAGAACTCATATTTTTATTATTATGATGATTAGTCTTATTTGCTCAGCTACACTTACAATAAGGAAAAGAAGTAGTTGATCCCCTGCTGTTTTTTTTATTGGTATTCTCTCTAAAAAGGAAAGGCCAGTCTAATTGTAATGGTAACTTTATTGTAAGCTGGGAAACAGAATACCAACAAAAACCCCTCAGATAAATGTCAGATTGGTGTGCACTGTAACAATTAAAAATCGCATTTTATCCCCATCAACCAGTAAGATTTCAGGCTCACAGGTGACTTCACTGTATGCAGGTAATGAGCGGAGATTGGGAGCACCCTCTGTATGGTGTGCCCCATATACAATTTTATTTCAGTACTTGTAAAAAGACATTTGTCTACAGAAGCAATTAATCAAGTTAATTGCTTCCAAACTAGCTACCATGGTTAAGACCAAAGAGCTGTTTAAGGATATCAGGGAAAGATTGTAGATCTATACAAGGCTGGAATGGGCTCCAAGAATATTGCCTATAGTTCGGTGAGAAGTTGACAATAGTTGGCACAATAATTTGCAAATAGAAGAAATACAAAATAACTGTCAATTTCCCTTGGTCTGGGGGCTCTATGCAAGATCTCACCTCTGTTGCGTTGCAAAGATTATGAGAACGGTGACTAAGTAGCCCAAAACTACATGAAGGAAACATGTCTATGATCTCAGGGCAGCTAGGACCTAGTCACCAAGAAACAATTGTAACACACACAAGGTCAGGACTGCATAACGTAAAGGCTACTACTTCTGCTGTTTGCCAATTGCCTTCCAAATTGTAAATCCACTCCAACTGATTATACTCAAAGAATTATATGTCTAATTAAGAAAAACATTCCACTAGTTACTGCTAATTCACGATGATAAGGTTCTTTAAAGGAGCATGATTTATAGCTTGAAAAAATCCAGTCTTTTTTTAACTCCTCTTCTTCCCAAAGTCACTGCCTTGCCCTACTCAGAGTGCTTCAAGAAGAGGAGAAAAGAGACTTAATTTGTCTCATGAAAGTGCTCAGTAAAAGTGATTAATAGTGTATAATAAATATATTTAATGATAACTTTTTTAATGTCATTAATATAGAATTTTTTGCTGCTAAACATTACATACTGGTCTCAGATGGCTGCTAGGAAGATTAAAAGCATCTGCCATAGTACAAGCCATTTCATATTTGGTCATCTGCTCGTTCCTGACCAGTGGTATACTCCCTTTATAGAAGCATTCCTGAAAGACATAAAAGGCAAACATTAATAACTGAACATACAGTACGATGACCCAATAACATAAATAAAAACGTAAATGTCATCCTCTAATCCTTACAGCTGTACTACCAGTACACCCGATAATCATCATATATTTGAATATAGTCAGTCACCAACAACAAATCTGTTTACAGGATTTGAAAAGGTACAGATTAGAAAATGGCTTTGAATTAATGTAGTCTAACAAACTAGGTTCTATTAGCGGTACCTTGTCTTTGTAAATGCAGCAGATAAACCTGACGGAAAGTTCACCTATTTTGGCAATACCGCACCCTTAACCAAAGTTACCACAATCGTACAATTATGATCACAATTGTACGATCGCCCATACATTACCACTGCAGTAGTGCACTACCGCATTGCATTGTATAAGCACATTTACACCGTGATCGTATTTCACAATAAACTGCAGGTAATTGAATATGGTCCACTATTTTGCGATACGTGCACTAAAGTTACCACAATTGTACAATTATGATAATAATTGTACAATCACCCATCAATACCACTGCGGCAGTGTACTACTGCATTGCATGAACAACACATTTACAGTCGCGACCGTGCTTTAACAATAACTGTGGGTAAATGAACATGGACCCTAGTTTCCTAAAGTGGGTCCAAAAAGTGTTGTCTACTTGTAAATTGAAGTAAACGCATCACATTCGGTTACAATTAGGCATTGTTACTTAAAAGAATCCTGTAGTTTTTTAAAGCTTTGTCCACAAACGACAATTTTTTCCCCAATTTTGAATAGCTGTATTTCACAAACAAATTGCAAAATCCAGGTAAGCAAGACATCATTACATAGTAATTGAGGTTGAATAAGACATATGTCCTACCATTATTCCACTTCTTTAAAGGAACACTAAACTAATTTTTAACTAAATTAAATCTGTTTCTATATTCACATGGAGGCAAGAATGCTTATTCCTACCTCTCTTTGAATAATAGAACACCCCATTTGCGCATAATAGAACACACCTATTTTTGCATTGGCTCGCACGCACCGAAGATTACAGCACGCCTGACAGCAGAGAAAGAGCTGCGAGTGGAGCACCGGTAAGGTAAGTGTTTTAGTATTCCCTGGTTGTTTTTATTATTCACAGGGAGGTGGGAATAAGCGTTCTCCCCTCCCAGTGAATAATAGAAACAGATTTCATGTACTTAAGAAGCATTGAAATCTGTTTAGTGACCTATTAACCTTTATATCCCCTAAGAGTATCCAGAGGAAGGCAACAAAAAAGTCAAAAGGGGGGAAACCTTCCTGACTCCATATGGCAATCAGAAAGTACCCTTGGACCAACCAGAACTACAGTATATTTATTAGTACCAGTTATTTTTATATGTTTATCATTTAGAAACTTATCCAGACCACTTTTTTCTAAAATTTATAAATTTTTGTTATTTTTTTCTAGTATAAAATACTCGAGTTTTTATATATTGTTGCATATAAACAATTACATTGTTGTCATTTTCATTGACATATTTGGTGTTGCATTAATAAAACCTGTTACATTCTATTTAGGTTTCATGTATTTATTCCTGTCTGAGTTCATCGTTGTATCTATATAAATGAATGTTATATTGAATAAAGACATTTAAACAGAGGATAGAAAACAGGAAAAAAGGAAAGATTGGAGAGAGAGTAACTGTTCAATTGAATTGCTATTACTCTTCTGCATTTTCCATTGTATATTTTGATTTATTCTTCAATATATCTAATGGATTCTTTTTAGTCTAGGAAGTAAAACAAGTAAACTAAAAAACAATGAATTTAGAACTTACCCTAACTTTAGGGAGTGGGTGAAGAGCGCGGTGGTAACCCCCCCTGCATCATTGGTATTTCAATTCGGGTTTCTCCATCTGGAGTTTCTTTCTGTTATTGTTTGTATTATGGACTTTGTTAGATAGTGTTACCTATTGATTCCCTTGATGGTTTACTTGTGGAATAGTTCAGTGGGGAGATATATTCTTGTCCGTGTATCTATCCATGGGCCCCAAGTGATTTCATACTTATGTTGCTTATTTCTGATTTGTGCTGTGAGATATTCAGACATCTGTATTCCATTAATTCTTTGTGTAGTTCTGTTATAGGGTTTGGGAGCTCTTCTAGTGTTTGGGGACAAGGCAGCGTGAACTAAACTTCAATCCAGTTGATCTAATTGAATACAACAGATATACCATGACCTGGATGAATGAGAACCTTCACAAGCAGTTAAGTATTTATATAAGGAAGATTAGTCCTTTTTTGTGTGGCCCACGTAGGAGTATGGTTTCAATGGCATTTTTTGTGGGAAGATTCCATTTTCAGTTCATTTTTCAGCCCTATGTTGGCTGGTAGTAGGTATAGGAAAAGGTAGGTTGGATTTTCTTTTTTGGCCATTAGGTCTTAATGTATTTTATTTTCTGGTGATTTTACCTATAATATCACAGTACCTGAGCATTTAAAATCCGTCCAGGGTTTAAAATAAGCTTTGATTGGAAAGGTTGGGATATCTGGGGTTTGAATGAATGGATGAAGTGGGATGCCTCAAAGCGAAGAAAAATATTGTTTGTTGATTCTTTGCCACAGTTTAAGAGTTCTTTAATGGGACCCAATAGTTGTTGTCTTATTGATCTTAGTTTTTTGGAGGTTATTAAGTTGAGTAAAATGATGGGTATAAATTTGTGAGCTTTCTATTTTTGTCCATCTTGCAGGGGGGCTAATTGTCGTCCAATGTGTTAGTGCTCTTATAGGATGCATAGTAGTACCTAAGTAAATCTGGGACCCCTAGCCCCCCTTTGGTTCTTTTTGCTGTTGCTACCTTTTCGTGAAATCCTATGTGCTTTATTATCCCAATGAATTCCATTAAATCATACTGTATCTTACTTAACGTCTATATGGGACATCAATTGTAAGGTCAATAAAGAGGTATAGTATAGTATTTGAGGTTGAATAAAGACACGTCCATCCAGTCCAACCCATCAGCTATCCTCATTTCCTGTCTAACTGATCCAGAGGAGGCAAAAAAACCCCACCAAATTTATGAAGGGGGAAAAAATCCCTTCCTGACTCCAAGTGGCAATCGGAAATTTCCTTGGATCAACTCTACTTTATGTATCAATACCAGTAACTTGCACCATTCCTTGTTTGCAGAAACTCATCCGCTTTTTTTTTTAAATGAACCTGCCATAACAACGTCCACTGGAAGACATTCCTAGCTTTACCATTCTCACAGTGAAAAACCCTTTCGAGACTTGAAGCCTAAACCTTTGTTCTTCAAGTCTTCTTCTTCGTTTCCTCTGACATGTTCTATGGTGAACAATGCCCCAGATAGTTTATTGTTGGCCCGTTAATGTATTTATACACATTAATCATATCCCCACGCAACGCCTTTTCTCCAGCGTACATAATTGTAACCTTCCAGTCTCTCTTCTATTCAAGCTCCCCCATTCCCCTTATTAATTTAGTACCCTCTCTGAACCCTTTCCATTTCAGTGTTTTTGTACACAGGTTTCCAAAATTGCACTGCATATTCCAAATGAGGCCTTACCAATGCTTGTAAAGAGGGAGAATTACATTTTCCTCCCTTGAATCCATGCCTCTCTTTATACAAGACAATACCATGCTGGCTCTGGCTGTTGCCGCCTGGCACTGCTTGCTACCTTTAAGTTTTATCCACCAAAACTCAAGATCCCTTTCCAACAGGATTCCTTAACACAGAGCCATTTATAGTATAAGTAGCACAAGGATTATTAAGTCAAAATGCATCACCTTACATTTACAACATTGAATTTCATCGCCACTTAGCAGCTCAATGTGACAATCTATCTAGATCCCCTTGCAACGATTGCACATCCTCTGAAGTTTTTAATGGTCGACAAAGTTTTGTGTCTCAGCAAACACAGAACCTTGCTGACAATACCCACTTCCAAATCATTAATAAATAGATTAAATAGAAGCGGCCCCAACACAGAACCCTGTGGCACCCCACTTAGCACTTTAGTCCATAATGATGAAGCCCCATTACAACTACTCTCTGCATCTATTCTTAACCAATTTCCTACCATGTACAAATGTGACTCCCCAGACCAACAGACCTTAGCTTATCATTATCCCTATGGGGGACTGTATCAAAAGCCTTTGCAAAATCCAAGTAAACTACATCTACTGCTATCCAGAGTCTAAGTTTCTACTTACTTCCTCATAAAAGCCAAGCAAGTTAGTTTACAAGATCTATTCCTCTAAATCCATGCTGGTTACTACTTATATGTCAGTCCTTGAAACATACTCTAGAACATGTTCCCTTATTAAACTTTCCAGATCTTCCCCACCACTGAAGTTAAACTTACAGGCCCTGAATATACCCGGCTGTGAACGACTACCCTTTTTGAATATGGAATAACACAGCCTTTTTCCAATCCAGAGGCACACCACCGGCATGAGGGAATCGCAAAAATAAGAAACAATGCCTAGATAAACTGACTAGCTCCAGTACCGAGATGTATTTTATCCGGTCCAGGAGATTTATTAATATTAACCTTATTTAGTTCTTTCTGTACCATATCCTCGGTTAACCAAAGTGAACTTGAATATTGTATACCTTTATTGCTACTATACTCTATGTATCTGACTTGGATCTTCTATAGTGTATACAGAGGAAAAAAATTATTCAAGACATTTGCTTTATCGCCATCCTCCGTAACTAACTTACCCCATTAATTAATGGTGCCACATTTCTCAGTCCTCATCTTCTTACTATTAATATACTTAAAAAATGTTTAGGCTAGTGATGCTTTCTTCAGCTATCCTAACTTCATTATTAATTTTAGCTAGTTTGATTGCTTTCTTACACTCCTTGTTACAGTTTTATACTCCCTAAAGGCCCTTTCCGTTCCCTCTGCCTTAAAGGTTTTAAATGCCTTTTTCTTCCTTACCATTTGCCTCTTTACATCAGAATTCAGCACATGGGCGCGGATTTATTTTTTTTACATTTATTTCCCAAGGGTATAATTTAGATGTGAACTGGCTTAAAATCCCCTTGAACACAGTCCACTTCTGTTCAGTACCTTTACCTGATACATTATCCCAGTTGACATTCTGAGAGCTGCTTTAACCTGGAAAATTTGCTTTCCTGAATTAAGTCTTTGTTTACCCAGCGCACTTTTCCTTTCGATACAAGTCCAAAGCCACTATTTCATGGTCACTATTCCCTAAGCCTCCAGTTACCTTTATATCTATAATGCCCTCCACAATGTTAGATATTACCAATCCAACAGAGCTCCTTTTAGTAGAACCTCACACTGTGAGAGAAATTCCTGCAGCAAATTCAGGAACTATCCCTTTCTGTGATGGCATCCACACACACAAATCATGTCAGGGTAATTGAAGTCCCCATAATGAGCACACTCCCCAAACTTGCAGCCCTTGCCAACCATATGAAGTTGACTCCCTCCTCTCTGCTATTTGGCGGCTTATAGCAGACACCAACAATGACATTACCCCCTTTCCTGTTGCCTAATTCCACCATATTGCCTCCACTTTAATCACATATCACCAGTTATTCTCTTCTTTTAATTTGGCTTCAATTCTTTTTTAACATAAACACATACTCCTCCCCCTTTCCTTTTTTTCTCTGTCCTGCCTAAACAAGCATATCCTTCTATATTTACAGCCCAGTCGTGAGAACTGTTCAACCACGTTTCTGCTATAACCTATTACATCATACTTTTCATTCAAGCCATCATTTCCAATTCACCCTTTTGTCAGCCAGGCTTCTCGCATTTGCAAACATACATTTTAGATTATGATCCTGTATTTTATTCGTACACTTTGATACACATGCCTCCCTATCCCCTATGCTAGCCCCACCCCCCTTTTCCACCCCACCACTGCCTATCTACACCCTGCTTTCCTCCTGGACAATCTATCCCAGTGAGACTGCTAATACCCTCCCCTCCCCCCAACCTAGTTAAAAATCTCCTCCAACCCTCTAGCCATCTTCTCCCCTAAAACAGCTGCACCACCATCAGTGAGGTGCACCCCTCCCTACTAAGAGCCTGTAGCCGACAGCAAAATCTGCCCAGTTCTCAATAACCCAAACCCTTCTTCCTTACACCACTCTCTTAGCCAGCATTAAGCTCCTAAGCTCCCGCTGTCTCCCTGGCTTAGCACGTGGCTACGGTAGTTATTTCTGAAAACACTACCCTGGAGGTCCTTGCTTTTATCTTGGCCCCTAGTTCTCAGAAATCATGTTTAAGGACCTCACCTCCACCTCTAACTTTGTCATTGGCACCAAGTGAACCAAGACCGCTGGATCAACACCGGCCCCACCCAATAATCTGTCTACACGATCCACCACATGCCGAACCCTAGCACCAGGCAGCACACACACGTTTCGCATGTAGGGTCTTGGCGGCAGATTACCCTATCTACCTTCCTTATAATGGAGTCCCCTACCACTACCACCTTCCTTGCATTCCTGACCCTTCGTTCCTCCTCCCTTGTATCAGAGATGTATACACATTTCTGAAATATATTCATTTTTATTGAGGCTATGCGGCCGAACCAAGAGATTGTGTATGCTTTCCACTGTGATAGTAGGCTTTTAACTTTGTGGAGCATTGGTTTAATATTAGCTTTATAGTGGCCTTGGAATGAGGAAGTGATTTTAATGGAAGTTTTGTTGGAGAATTTTTTGTGTTGGAATGGAATGTGGAAGGCTTCAGTTTTCTTTTCGTTAATTTGTGACCTGAGTATGTGTTATATTGTTTAATTATTTTGTGGAGGGTTGGAAGGGAGGTCTGTGGGTGGGGGTCACACTCCAAATAATAAATAAATTTATTGTGAACCACACTCACATGTAACACAACGTTTCGGGGGGATACCCCCTTCTTCATCACCTGAAACATTTTAACTAGATTGTAATCTCTTTCCTTATGTTTCATAGTTAAAGCATTTGCATACTTATTAATGTACATAATAACACTAAAAGCTATATATGATGTGCAATGTTGTAAACGGGTCTAGATAGATCGGCACATTGGCTGCCAAGTGGCAGAAGAGGTTTAAAGAATAGTTCACTGTAAAGTGAACTTTGCTTTTAAAGCATTTGGTAAGTAATACGAGAGGTAACATCTATGTCTTAGTAACACTGCAGGAAAATCCTCTTAATTTGTTTCCAACGGCAGTCAGGGGAAGCAAGCCCGGTTTCGCAAATGTTTTCATGTGTGTGCAGTTCATAGATAAGGATAACGCCACTGGTAAACTGTGGGTTCGCCCCTAACACCGTGAGTTCTGGTTTTGGAGTTTAGGAATGGGGAGTGAGCAGGGTTATTCAATAAAAGTCTTATCATCAAAAATGGTGCTAATTTTTGCCCCAACCAATCAGATGTTAGCTTTCAAATGTTAAATAAGATCTGATTGGTTGCGGCAAATTAGCAGTTTCCGAAATTTTGTAGAACTGGCGGAACTTGCAGAGATTTCTCGAATTTGGTGTTGAAAATTTCCGTTTTCCGTGGAATTTCTACACCTTCCGCTGGCAGCACATATCACTCCTACCTCACACAGTGTACATTGTAGTGGTTTCCGAGTTGTGGTCCCTGTCAGTTTAAGACTAAATCCACATATAACCCTCAGGAATTCAATAAAAGTTCTTATCGTTAAAAATGGTGCTAATTTTGCAACCACATCAGATATTATTTAACATTTGACAGCTAACATCCGATTGGTTGGGGCAAAATTAGCACAATTTTTAACGATAAGGGGGGCCGATTTACCCAGACTCGCTGGGCAAATATATATAAAGCGCGACTTTAACTCCATATCAGCGTTGGAAGTGCGGGTTCCGCAAAAATCACCCGCAATTCATAGCTGGCATTAAAATCCCTTACTGGGATTTACCCACATTCGCAAACGCGATATTAAATCGCAAACAGGACTTTTACCCAGAGCGATAGCGGCTCTGGGTAAATGAGCCCCAAGAACTTTTATTGAATTACCTGGTCTGTTTTTTGTCCCGTTTTATGCGTTTTTCATGCATTTGATTTATTTATGGTTTGCTGCGCAAATTTCTGGATACTTGCGTTTCCCAAAGGATTGTGGGTAATCCATCCCATGGAAATGTGGAGTAGAGAGAAGTTCTAATGAACTATTATATGTGACAATGTCTAAGGCCGAGAACTTGTAAAAGGGGATTTTATCAGGACGAACAGCGGTGATATTATGGATTGGATATAAATATTGGTATTTTCTTCTGGACAGTATGGGGATGAGATTCATGAATGAAATATATTTGTTCACCTTTCATAATATAGATGTTGCTGGACTACAACTCCCAGCATGCCCTGAGAGTTAAGATTGCAGTTCAATGATAGTAGTTTGTATGCAAAAAGATGTCTTTAATATTTCCAATGACTAAAATTATTTTTATTTTTTTATCCCTTTTTAAACGGGCCCCTCGTTGCTTGTGCCCCCTTCTCTGCTCTAACCCTTTTTTTACATTGAAAAACACTGAGGACACACCCCAGCCGCTCTGCCTCCCAGCCGCTCTGCCCTCCAGTGCTGAGCAGGATCTCTAGTAATCTCCTCTCCCTGTTTCCCCAGCTCCACCCCTTGTCTTCTCCTTTCCACCCACTAGCAGTTAAGTATCAGCCGCCTGGGTTCCCAGTACTCTGTGTCCCTGTCTCACTCCAACACTGACAGCAGATCCAGCACCATGAATCTGAGCGCAGAGCAGCACCGCATTCCCCTGATGATGGAAACTCCATCCCTGTGATGGACTAGGTACCTACTCCGCACCCAGAACTGTAAGTACCATGTTCAACTCTTGGACCTTGGACCAGCTGTGCCAATAAGGGGAAGGTACAGGTCAGGATCTAGATCTCCAGAAGGGTCTGTAAGGTCCCAGTTGTTCAAAGGGTCCAGATTGACTGACTCTGGCATCTCCACTTAAAGGTTAAAGCTTTGGGTATCTCTGTAGGGTCAGTAATGAGATATCTCTGTCATATACTGTACATATACTGTAACATACTAAACATATACTATAACATACTATATTACTGTACATACTAACTATACTATAATTACTGTACATATACTGTAACATACTAACATTACTGTAACATACTACATATATACTGTAACATACTAAACATTACTATAATCTACTGTAAATATACTGTACATACTAAACTATACTATAACTACTATACATAACTGTAACATACTAAACATATACTAAAATATACTGTACATATACTGTAACATACTAAACATATACTATAACATGCTATACATATACTGTAACATACTAAACATATACTATAATATACTGTACATATACTGTAACATACTAAACATATACTGTAACATACTACACATATACTGTAACATACTAAACATATACTATAATATACTGTACATATACTGTAACATACTAAACATATACTATAACATACTATACATATACTGTAACATACTAAACATATACTAAAATATACTGTACATATACTGTAACATACTAAACATATTCTATAACATGCTATACATTACTGTAAAATACTAAACATATACTATATATAACTGTACATATACTGTAACATCCTAAACATATACTGTACACATACTATAACATACTGTACATATACTGTAACATACTACTGTATACATATATTGTATATATACTATAACATACTATACATATACTGTACATATACTATAACATACTATACATATACTCTAACATACTATACATATACTATACATATACTCTAACATCCTATACATACATTTTTTATACTGTACATAAACAGCAACATACTATACAGTACATACTACACAAATATGTGTAATATATTGTAATAAACAGTACATACTACACAAACATATGCCAAAAAACTGTACAATACATTAACATACTATACTGTACGTACTATACACACATTGTTTATACTTTACATGAAATTAACATACTGTACATACTGTATACTGTAACATACTATACATATACTGTAATATATTGTAATAACTGTACATTTACTGCACATATACATTTCATACACTGTAATATACTATACATACACTGGAATATGCTGCACATATACTGTACATATACTGTACATACACTGCAATATACTGTACATACACTGCAATATACTGCACATATTCTGTATACCACTGTACTTATACTTTAAACTATACATACACTGGAATATACTGCATCATATACTGTACATAACTGCAATATACTGTACATAACTGAATATACTGTACATACACTGGAATATACTGTACATACACTGGAATATACTGTACATATACTGCATATAAGCTGCACATATACTGTACATATACTGCATATAAACTGCACATATACTGCATATAAGCTGCACATATACTGCACATATAGTGTATATATCGTGTACAGATTTGTAACCCTCTGCCTTCCAGTTAAATAAAATCATGTATGTTTGTGTTTCTGACTTTCTTTCCTCATTCACCTACATGTTCTCCTACCCCCTTAAGCTGTACACTGAACTTTTTCCTCCCCAATTTTATTCACTTAAAAACAACAAAAATGTTTTTTTTATTCTGTAGACCACTTGCCCTTTACTCAGCTCTGGGTACTGTTACCACATGTCACTTATATTCATACTCTAGTAGTGTCCTTAACTTACCCCACGCAGAGTTTCTGTACATAACGATCTTCCTTGAACAAGTTAATCCTTATGTGTATGGTCTGTTAAATTGAGTCAATATCCCATTGTAAATATAACCCTTACTGAAAGGTTCATTATTGCTCCCTAAACCCTTAACAGTTCAACCAGTGACTAAAAACAAACACATTTTGTAAACAACATTGTGATCCTTTCTTTTCTGTCCTTTTAACATCTTCTTTTATACATATGGTCGGGAGCTGCCATGTAGAACAGCACAAATGCTTATGCTGTCTGTATATAATGAAATCAAAATGAAAATGTCATTTTTTAGGCAAAAAAACCCCCTAAGCTTTCTCTAATATCTAGCCAGAAATGGTTCAATGCAATGTAGACATGTTAGATTATTTAATTCAGAAGCAGCGTGCAGCTGGGAATGCTGGGAATTGTAGGTTGGTGATCCCTGTTTCTAGAAAACCCCAATGCTCTGATCAAGTGCTATATGAAGCATCACAGAATAATTGAAATTCATTGTATCCTCTGTTCAGGGGAAGTGTTTTTATGTCAAGGTCAATATTTAGACTAAAACCAACACTGGTTTGTAGTATGGAAATATATTTTGCAATTGGGCTTTAGTTCCCCTTTAAACCTGCTGCTCATTATAGACTCGGGTAACACCTGTTTGCCCCAGTGATACAGGATTATTATAAACTTTAATGGGTGAAAGATGTCAAAGATTTGGCCCAACTTCGTCTTTACAGTTAATCTTACATCTGATTGGTTTACACAGGGCCAAAAAAATATTGTCTATTAATTATGCATACAGGCATAGCCAATCGCAAGCCTGCAATACCCAGAAAGAGTATCCAGGAGAAGTGGATTTTTTTCTATTGGTTTAAATGAATGAAATCTTCGTTGGGGTTGAATCTTTTGTTCCATTTGGAGAAACTGAAGGGAGAATCATTACAAAATCCACTCATTTCGTTCTGTTTGCAGATCTTTTGGACACAGAGATGGATTAAGATCATATGGGGCAGGGCCATCATGTATATATATTGTATAGACTATAATATAGTTACTGCCTCTGAATCTGGGCCCCAGAAGTTTCCTGGGAACTAGGCAGGTGCCTTGTGAATAATCCTGCTCTGTTTGGACATGTGGGTTTTGGTAACAATTGTTTTTTTCCTTCCAGACTCCGAAAGGAACCTGCCTTCATTCGGTAAAACTGGCAATAGACATTGGGTACCGGCACATTGATGGAGCTTTTGTCTATTATAATGAGCACGAGGTGGGGGAAGCCATCCGGGAGAAAATAGCCGAGGGGAAGGTGAAAAGAGAAGATATATTTTACTGTGGCAAAGTAAGTGCTTGTCTGAACATTGTGTTAATTGATCATTTGTTACAGTTCAATACAGAAGAAAAATGGTCTGAATCTGCTGATGTATCATAGCCCTGCATTTCCTTCTGTTACCACTTCCCCATCCCACTGAGCATGCCTGAACCACTGACTTGGGCAGAGGGAGGGTTTAGTGGTGACTGGAGAGTTTGACTTTACACAGTTGGATCTCTGGGTAGCAGTAACAAAACTACAGGGGCCCAGCCGCTCTTCACCAGGCCCCTTCACATGCCGTCACATGCCAATTTCAACATGTAATTCATTTAAAATTCCTGTCTGCAGGACAAAGTAACAGATCTACCTGATTTAATATTTCAATCACAATTAACTTTCCTGTTATCCAATAAATAAAGACCAGTTCCATCTATATAGCAGCTATGGAAACTGTATCTCCATCTATATAGCAGCTATGGAAACTGTATCTCCATCTATACAGCAGCTATGGAAACTGTATCTCCATCTATATAGCAGCTATGGAAACTCTAGATCCAGGAACCCCCAAGTGAAGAATCATTCAGTAGAGCAAGATTGAAAAATCCCTAGGAATGGGTTTCTGTGGAACTTTTCGAAACTTCCAATATTCTATGGGTTTATCGACTTTTTAATATTGAACATACAGGGTTATTCAATTAAAGTTCTTATTGTTTAAAATGGTGCTAATTTTGCCCCAACCAATCAGATCTTATCTAACATTTGAAAGCTAATATCTGATTGGTTGGGGAAAAATTAGCACCATTTTAAACAATAAGAACTTTTATTGAATTACCCTGATAGAATATTCTATACGGAAAGTAGAAACTGATTGGAATTTCAGCTCCCATTGACTTCTATTGGGTTTATTTTAGAATTTTCGAAAATTATAAAATCTGATTTCGGAACAAAACTCACCGGTTCTGAACATCTGTACTTCGCTCTAGAATTTATCAAGTGGAAAAGTCCAGTCCGGCTCCATAGCATTAATTGATTTGAGCTCCAGAAATCCACTTTTATAGGCATAAAGGAATGTAGACATTCCATTTATTATGTAGAATGTTTTGGTTCCTACATTAAATAATCCAATGGAACCCTTTGTAATGAAAGTAGGGCCCTATTTATAAAAGATCGGTATCGTTATCGTAAAATACCGATCGTTATCGTAAAATAACGACTGTTTTTACCGATAACGACCGGTATTTACCGATAACGACTGGTATTTACCGATAACGACCGATATTTACTGATAACGACTGGTATTGGTAAATAACAGTCGTTATCGGTAAATAACGTTATTTTAAAATAACGATCGGTAGTTTACGATAACGATACCGATCTTTTATAAATAGGGCCCGTAGAGAGCAGTCACAGCAACAATTAGAGGTACCATGTATAGCAAGGGCAAGATACCTTATAAGGTGGAATAAAGTCAGCCACTTCTCTAAGTGCATCTGGAATAAATTCTCCCCCATCTCTAATTTTTTTACTTGGCTAATTGTATCCCATGTTCTAGGAACTCCTGGCGATGGGATAATTCCAGCTATCCGGAGGGGTAACACGATCCGTCATTTTTGTATTACATCTGTGAATCGGATTACACCAATTCCCCGGACAGGGCAGTGGGAAATCTCAAGCTTAGCAAGAAGAAAAAAAACTTTTTTGCGTTCTATCTAAACTAAACTAACTTCTTTTTCCTGTACATGTTCATCACTAATGTCGACCTGATCTGCTGAACAAATAAGCCCAGCGGACTTGGTGTTTGACACATTTTTGTTGCTACTAATGTAAACTGGGTCAAACCTGTTGAGAAAGGCTACTGCAGCTGATAGGTGTTTTTATTGAGTCAAACAGAGAGGCTAGTGTGATGTGGGGTACAGAAATCTGGGGGGCTGTATGTTTGTAACACATTAAAATAGATCTAGCAGGGGATAATGAATTAATTTTTATTTAATGACCGTTCCAAGAATTCCATCCATAGCTGCCAAATTTTTGCCCGCGGTTGAGGGATCTCTGCACAATCCAAACCGCCTATAAAAGGTTTAGTGTTAACGTACTGGAACTCCACGGAACACCTCGGCCCATCTCCAGTACGAAGGACTCATGATAGGAACTTTTTCACGTTCTAAGTCTCGTGTGCTTACTACGATCCCATCAAACCTTGGCTCCTCATCTTGGCTTCTGCCCACAAACACAAATAACTCTACGCTCTTTGACTCTCGTTTCCCTTCCACTGGTGGAATCTAAATGAAAAAAACAGAACAAGCACAACCGATGTAATGAGTCTGGTTTGAGCAGTGGCCAACATCTGATATGAATTACTGATACAATTATCGTTTATAGTCTCTTCATTTAAAGTTCAGTGTCTGGATAACGTTAACGAGGAAACAGTTCAATCCCTCGCAGACTCTGTAGTGTTACGTTTATTTTTCAAATACAAAAACCATCTAGTGTGTTATTGGAAATGAGTCACTTTATGTCATCACAGATAATATACATCAGCGCACACAGCCAATAATAAATCAGAAGGACGTTGGCTATTGGGGATCAAAGTGAATTCTCCACCATTTAATTAATGATTTTGCATTAGTATTGGGGATATCCCAGCGCATTATTAGATGTATTACTAACTAGATATTTATGGATAGTTATCCCCATTCTGGCAGAGTAAGCTGGCTCCTTATCCAAGCTGTCAATCAAGGCGGTGACTGCTGACATCACAGCCAATGATTGACTTGCTCTTTCCCCTGCTGCCTCTCCTGCACATGCTCAGGAGGTGGCAACCTCTGCCAGGAAGAGAAAGAATGGGGAAATACTTATCATTAAATATCTGGACATGCCCTTTTACCAATCAAACACATGTATGACTGTTTAAAGTGAATTTCACAACCTGGATATTGACAATTTATTGCATCACTTGTCTTTCAAGGTCATTTAATGTATTATAATGTTTAACTTTTTTCCCCAGTAGATAAAGCCCCCGGTATCCACCCCTTTCTGTGTTAAATGACCCAGACATGCTCAGTGGACTTTATCTAGTGAGAAAGGGAGCAGCTCTCCAAACAGTGACTGTATCCCTCTGTAAAAGGGGAGAAGGCGTGTGGACTGTTTAATTTAGTGAAATAACATAAAAGACAAGTGATATATCATTTTAATCATTAGGTTCAGGGAAATGTGTTTAGTTTATCCCTCCTAATAAATGAATCCCAGGATGTACAGCCTCTGACTGTTATCTGAAACCTTTTCAGCTCTGGAACACCTGCCATCCCCCCGAACTTGTAAGGCCGACATTGGAGAAGACCCTGAAAACTCTTCAGCTAGATTATGTGGATCTCTATATCGTGGAGCTACCAATGGCTTTCAAGGTAACAAAGAAATGTTTCAATTCTCACTTATTGGTCGGTATTTACCTGTCATTGAAACACAATAATCTACAGAAATATATTGAGGGTTTATTTGCAATTTTGTGTCTTTTTCACAGCCCGGGGACGAATTCTACCCAAGGGACGAAAACGGAAAGTTTATTTATCACAAAACAGACCTGTGCGCAACGTGGGAGGTGAGTGACTATGTGACATCATCAAAGTGACATCATCCGCTCCTTATATGGGGAAATGACTTCATAGGACGTTTCACTAGATACAGGAGTGTTGGAAATCACAACTAAACCCTTCAGGTTTTATTGGCCTATTTAAGTGATGGTGGGGGATGTAATTAACAAGAACAGGAGGGTGTCTAAGAGAACCAGTATGGTAGCTCCCCTGATATAAATGCAAAGTACAGAAGTACAGTGCACATTCTAATGGAAGATAAACTCTTCTTATAGACAGGTTGGTGGGTAAATAAATAAATATAAATCAATATCCCGCCTTACCGTATCTGCATGATGATCCCCCCATTTTAGGCACTGGAGGAATGTAAAGATGCCGGACTGGTGAAATCTCTGGGTGTTTCTAACTTCAACAGACGACAACTGGAGATGATCCTGAACAAACCTGGTCTGAGACATAAACCAACTACCAACCAGGTACATAGAAATATCATAGAAGTATGTGATGAATGAAGCCATTCCTATGGACTCTGACAATGATATCAGTGGATACATCAGACTGGATAGAATGTTTGGACAACACATGACTGTCTCTCTTTTGCTCTTGGGGCAGGTTGAATGTCATCCGTACTTCACTCAACCCAAACTATTGGAGTACTGCAGACAACATGACATAGTCATTGTAGGCTACAGTCCAATCGGAACCTGCCGAGATGAATCATGGTGAGTAACCACAGACCATCAACTATTAAATATCAGTAAATATAATCCTGTCCATAAAAGACCATTGGCCGTAAGCATTGACCTTCTGAAGCTGTGTCTACAAATCTCAAATGTGTTTAACCAGGAATCGTGGGTAGGGTGGGCCATAGTTTTCAAGCCAAACCAGTTAAAATGATGGATGCCAAACCCTTGTATATACTGAGCCGATACTTGTAGACTGAGCAGATACTTGTAGATTGAACAGATACTTGTAGACTGAGCAGGTACTTGTAGACTGAGCAGATACCTGTAGACTGAGCAGATACCTGTAGACTGAGCAGATACCTGTAGACTGAGCAGATACCTGTAGATTGAACAGATACCTGTAGACTGAGCAGATACCTGTAGATTGAACAGATACTTGTAGACTGAGCAGGTACTTGTAGACTGAGAAGATACCTGTAGACTGAGCAGATACTTGTAGACTGAGCAGATACTTGTAGACTGAGCAGATACCTGTAGATTGAGCCGATACTTGTAGACTGAGCAGATACTTGTAGATTGAACAGATACCTGTAGACTGAGCAGATACCTGTAGACTGAGCAGATACCTGTAGATTGAGCAGTTACTTGTAGACTGAGCAGATACCTGTAGACTGAGCCGATACCTGTAGACTGAACAGATACCTGTAGACTGAGCAGATACCTGTAGACTGTACAGATACCTGTAGACTGAGCAGATACCTGTAGACTGAGCAGATACCTGTAGACCGAGTCGATACCTGTAGACCGAGCCGATACCTGTAGACCGAGCAGATACCTGTAGTCTGAGCAGATACCTGTAGTCTGAGCAGATACCTGTAGACCGAGCAGATACCTGTAGTCTGAGCAGATACCTGTAGATTGGGCCGATACCTGTAGACTGAACAGATACCTGTAGACTTAGTAGATACCTGTAGACTGAGCAGATACTTACATACACTGGAATATACTGTACATACACTGGAATATACTGTACATATACTGCATATAAGCTGCACATATACTGTACATATACTGCATATAAACTGCCCATATACTGCATATAAGCTGCACATATACTGCACATATAGTGTATATATCGTGTACAGATTTGTAACCCTCTGCCTTCCAGTTAAATAAAATCATGTATGTTTGTGTTTCTGACTTTCTTTCCTCATTCACCTACATGTTCTCCTACCCCCTTAAGCTGTACACTGAACTTTTTCCTCCCCAATTTTATTCACTTAAAAACAACAAAAATGTTTTTTTTATTCTGTAGACCACTTGCCCTTTACTCAGCTCTGGGTACTGTTACCACATGTCACTTATATTCATACTCTAGTAGTGTCCTTAACTTACCCCACGCAGAGTTTCTGTACATAACGATCTTCCTTGAACAAGTTAATCCTTATGTGTATGGTCTGTTAAATTGAGTCAATATCCCATTGTAAATATAACCCTTACTGAAAGGTTCATTATTGCTCCCTAAACCCTTAACAGTTCAACCAGTGACTAAAAACAAACACATTTTGTAAACAACATTGTGATCCTTTCTTTTCTGTCCTTTTAACATCTTCTTTTATACATATGGTCGGGAGCTGCCATGTAGAACAGCACAAATGCTTATGCTGTCTGTATATAATGAAATCAAAATGAAAATGTCATTTTTTAGGCAAAAAAACCCCCTAAGCTTTCTCTAATATCTAGCCAGAAATGGTTCAATGCAATGTAGACATGTTAGATTATTTAATTCAGAAGCAGCGTGCAGCTGGGAATGCTGGGAATTGTAGGTTGGTGATCCCTGTTTCTAGAAAACCCCAATGCTCTGATCAAGTGCTATATGAAGCATCACAGAATAATTGAAATTCATTGTATCCTCTGTTCAGGGGAAGTGTTTTTATGTCAAGGTCAATATATAGACTAAAACCAACACTGGTTTGTAGTATGGAAATATATTTTGCAATTGGGCTTTAGTTCCCCTTTAAACCTGCTGCTCATTATAGACTCGGGTAACACCTGTTTGCCCCAGTGATACAGGATTATTATAAACTTTAATGGGTGAAAGATGTCAAAGATTTGGCCCAACTTCGTCTTTACAGTTAATCTTACATCTGATTGGTTTACACAGGGCCAAAAAAATATTGTCTATTAATTATGCATACAGGCATAGCCAATCGCAAGCCTGCAATACCCAGAAAGAGTATCCAGGAGAAGTGGATTTTTTTCTATTGGTTTAAATGAATGAAATCTTCGTTGGGGTTGAATCTTTTGTTCCATTTGGAGAAACTGAATGGAGAATCATTACAAAATCCACTCATTTCGTTCTGTTTGCAGATCTTTTGGACACAGAGATGGATTAAGATCATATGGGGCAGGGCCATCATGTATATATATTGTATAGACTATAATATAGTTACTGCCTCTGAATCTGGGCCCCAGAAGTTTCCTGGGAACTAGGCAGGTGCCTTGTGAATAATCCTGCTCTGTTTGGACATGTGGGTTTTGGTAACAATTGCTTTTTTCCTTCCAGACTCCGAAAGGAACCTGCCTTCATTCGGTAAAACTGGCAATAGACATTGGGTACCGGCACATTGATGGAGCTTTTGTCTATTATAATGAGCACGAGGTGGGGGAAGCCATCCGGGAGAAAATAGCCGAGGGGAAGGTGAAAAGAGAAGATATATTTTACTGTGGCAAAGTAAGTGCTTGTCTGAACATTGTGTTAATTGATCATTTGTTACAGTTCAATACAGAAGAAAAATGGTCTGAATCTGCTGATGTATCATAGCCCTGCATTTCCTTCTGTTACCACTTCCCCATCCCACTGAGCATGCCTGAACCACTGACTTGGGCAGAGGGAGGGTTTAGTGGTGACTGGAGAGTTTGACTTTACACAGTTGGATCTCTGGGTAGCAGTAACAAAACTACAGGGGCCCAGCCGCTCTTCACCAGGCCCCTTCACATGCCGTCACATGCCAATTTCAACATGTAATTCATTTAAAATTCCTGTCTGCAGGACAAAGTAACAGATCTACCTGATTTAATATTTCAATCACAATTAACTTTCCTGTTATCCAATAAATAAAGACCAGTTTCATCTATATAGCAGCTATGGAAACTGTATCTCCATCTATATAGCAGCTATGGAAACTGTATCTCCATCTATATAGCAGCTATGGAAACTGTATCTCCATCTATATAGCAGCTATGGAAACTAGATCCAGGAACCCCCAAGTGAAGAATCATTCAGTAGAGCAAGATTGAATAATCCCTAGGAATGGGTTTCTGTGGAACTTTTCGAAACTTCCAATATTCTATGGGTTTATCGACTTTTTAATATTGAACATACAGGGTTATTCAATTAAAGTTCTTATTGTTTAAAATGGTGCTAATTTTGCCCCAACCAATCAGATCTTATCTAACATTTGAAAGCTAATATCTGATAGGTTGGGGAAAAATTAGCACCATTTTAAACAATAAGAACTTTTATTGAATTACCCTGATAGAATATTCTATACGGAAAGTAGAAACTGATTGGAATTTCAGCTCCCATTGACTTCTATTGGGTTTATTTTAGAATTTTCGAAAATTATAAAATCTGATTTCGGAACAAAACTCACCGGTTCTGAACATCTGTACTTCGCTCTAGAATTTATCAAGTGGAAAAGTCCAGTCCGGCTCCATAGCATTAATTGATTTGAGCTCCAGAAATCCACTTTTATAGGCATAAAGGAATGTAGACATTCCATTTATTATGTAGAATGTTTTGGTTCCTACATTAAATAATCCAATGGAACCCTTTGTAATGAAAGTAGGGCCCTATTTATAAAAGATCGGTATCGTTATCGTAAAATACCGATCGTTATCGTAAAATAACGACTGTTTTTACCGATAACGACCGGTATTTACCGATAACGACCGATATTTACCGATAACGACTGGTATCGGTAAATAACAGTCGTTATCGGTAAATAACGTTATTTTACAATAACGATCGGTAGTTTACGATAACGATACCGATCTTTTATAAATAGGGCCCGTAGAGAGCAGTCACAGCAACAATTAGAGGTACCATGTATAGCAAGGGCAAGATACCTTATAAGGTGGAATAAAGTCAGCCACTTCTCTAAGTGCATCTGGAATAAATTCTCCCCCATCTCTAATTTTTTTACTTGGCTAATTGTATCCCATGTTCTAGGAACTCCTGGCGATGAGATAATTCCAGCTATCCGGAGGGGTAACATGATCCGTCATTTTTGTATTACATCTGTGAATCGGATTACACCAATTCCCCGGACAGGGCAGTGGGAAATCTCAAGCTTAGCAAGAAGAAAAAAAACTTTTTTGCGTTCTATCTAAACTAAACTAACTTCTTTTTCCTGTACATGTTCATCACTAATGTCGACCTGATCTGCTGAACAAATAAGCCCAGCGGACTTGGTGTTTGACACATTTTTGTTGCTACCAATGTAAACTGGGTCAAACCTGTTGAGAAAGGCTACTGCAGCTGATAGGTGTTTTTATTGAGTCAAACAGAGAGGCTAGTGTGATGTGGGGTACAGAAATCTGGGGGGCTGTATGTTTGTAACACATTAAAATAGATCTAGCAGGGGATAATGAATTAATTTTTATTTAATGACCCTTCCAAGAATTCCATCCATAGCTGCCAAATTTTTGCCCGCGGTTGAGGGATCTCTGCACAATCCAAACCGCCTATAAAAGGTTTAGTGTTAACGTACTGGAACTCCACGGAACACCTCGGCCCATCTCCAGTACGAAGGACTCATGATAGGAACTTTTTCACGTTCTAAGTCTCGTGTGCTTACTACGATCCCATCAAACCTTGGCTCCTCATCTTGGCTTCTGCCCACAAACACAAATAACTCTACGCTCTTTGACTCTCGTTTCCCTTCCACTGGTGGAATCTAAATGAAAAAAACAGAACAAGCACAACCGATGTAATGAGTCTGGTTTGAGCAGTGGCCAACATCTGATATGAATTACTGATACAATTATCGTTTATAGTCTCTTCATTTAAAGTTCAGTGTCTGGATAACGTTAACGAGGAAACAGTTCAATCCCTCGCAGACTCTGTAGTGTTACGTTTATTTTTCAAATACAAAAACCATCTAGTGTGTTATTGGAAATGAGTCACTTTATGTCATCACAGATAATATACATCAGCGCACACAGCCAATAATAAATCAGAAGGACGTTGGCTATTGGGGATCAAAGTGAATTCTCCACCATTTAATTAATGATTTTGCATTAGTATTGGGGATATCCCAGCGCATTATTAGATGTATTACTAACTAGATATTTATGGATAGTTATCCCCATTCTGGCAGAGTAAGCTGGCTCCTTATCCAAGCTGTCAATCAAGGCGGTGACTGCTGACATCACAGCCAATGATTGACTTGCTCTTTCCCCTGCTGCCTCTCCTGCACATGCTCAGGAGGTGGCAACCTCTGCCAGGAAGAGAAAGAATGGGGAAATACTTATCATTAAATATCTGGACATGCCCTTTTACCAATCAAACACATGTATGACTGTTTAAAGTGAATTTCACAACCTGGATATTGACAATTTATTGCATCACTTGTCTTTCAAGGTGATTTAATGTATTATAATGTTTAACTTTTTTCCCCAGTAGATAAAGCCCCCGGTATCCACCCCTTTCTGTGTTAAATGACCCAGACATGCTCAGTGGACTTTATCTAGTGAGAAAGGGAGCAGCTCTCCAAACAGTGACTGTATCCCTCTGTAAAAGGGGAGAAGGCGTGTGGACTGTTTAATTTAGTGAAATAACATAAAAGACAAGTGATATATCATTTTAATCATTAGGTTCAGGGAAATGTGTTTAGTTTATCCCTCCTAATAAATGAATCCCAGGATGTACAGCCTCTGACTGTTATCTGAAACCTTTTCAGCTCTGGAACACCTGCCATCCCCCCGAACTTGTAAGGCCGACATTGGAGAAGACCCTGAAAACTCTTCAGCTAGATTATGTGGATCTCTATATCGTGGAGCTACCAATGGCTTTCAAGGTAACAAAGAAATGTTTCAATTCTCACTTATTGGTCGGTATTTACCTGTCATTGAAACACAATAATCTACAGAAATATATTGAGGGTTTATTTGCAATTTTGTGTCTTTTTCACAGCCCGGGGACGAATTCTACCCAAGGGACGAAAACGGAAAGTTTATTTATCACAAAACAGACCTGTGCGCGACGTGGGAGGTGAGTGACTATGTGACATCATCAAAGTGACATCATCCGCTCCTTATATGGGGAAATGACTTCATAGGACGTTTCACTAGATACAGGAGTGTTGGAAATCACAACTAAACCCTTCAGGTTTTATTGGCCTATTTAAGTGATGGTGGGGGATGTAATTAACAAGAACAGGAGGGTGTCTAAGAGAACCAGTATGGTAGCTCCCCCGATATAAATGCAAAGTACAGAAGTACAGTGCACATTCTAATGGAAGATAAACTCTTCTTATAGACAGGTTGGTGGGTAAATAAATAAATATAAATCAATATCCCGCCTTACCGTATCTGCATGATGATCCCCCCATTTTAGGCACTGGAGGAATGTAAAGATGCCGGACTGGTGAAATCTCTGGGTGTTTCTAACTTCAACAGACGACAACTGGAGATGATCCTGAACAAACCTGGTCTGAGACATAAACCAACTACCAACCAGGTACATAGAAATATCATAGAAGTATGTGATGAATGAAGCCATTCCTATGGACTCTGACAATGATATCAGTGGATACATCAGACTGGATAGAATGTTTGGACAACACGTGACTGTCTCTCTTTTGCTCTTGGGGCAGGTTGAATGTCATCCGTACTTCACTCAACCCAAACTATTGGAGTACTGCAGACAACATGACATAGTCATTGTAGGCTACAGTCCAATCGGAACCTGCCGAGATGAATCATGGTGAGTAACCACAGACCATCAACTATTAAATATCAGTAAATATAATCCTGTCCGTAAAAGACCATTGGCCGTAAGCATTGACCTTCTGAAGCTGTGTCTACAAATCTCAAATGTGTTTAACCAGGAATCGTGGGTAGGGTGGGCCATAGTTTTCAAGCCAAACCAGTTAAAATGATGGATGCCAAACCCTTGTATATATTGAGCCGATACTTGTAGACTGAGCAGATACCTGTAGACTGAGCAGATACCTGTAGACTGAGCAGATACCTGTAGACTGAGCAGATACTTGTAGATTGAACAGATACTTGTAAACTGAGCAGATACTTGTAGATTGAACAGATACTTGTAGACTGAGCAGGTACTTGTAGACTGAGAAGATACCTGTAGACTGAGCAGATACTTGTAGACTGAGCAGATACTTGTAGACTGAGCAGATACCTGTAGATTGAGCCGATACTTGTAGATTGAGCCGATACTTGTAGACTGAGCAGATACCTGTAGACTGAGCAGATACCTGTAGACTGAGCAGATACCTTTAGATTGAGCAGTTACTTGTAGACTGAGCAGATACCTGTAGACTGAGCCGATACCTGTAGACTGAGCCTATACCTGTAGACTGAGCAGATACCTGTAGACTGTACAGATACCTGTAGACTGAGCCGATACCTGTAGACTGAGCCGATACCTGTAGACTGAGCAGATACCTGTAGACTGAGCAGATACCTGTAGACTGAGCAGATACCTGTAGACTAAGCGGATACCTGTAGACCGAGTCGATACCTGTAGACCGAGCCGATACCTGTAGACCGAGCAGATACCTGTAGTCTGAGCAGATACCTGTAGTCTGAGCAGATACCTGTAGACCGAGCAGATACCTGTAGTCTGAGCAGATACCTGTAGACCGAGCAGATACCTGTAGTCTGAGCAGATACCTGTAGACTTAGTAGATACCTGTAGACTGAGCAGATACTTGTAAACTGAGCAGATACCTGTAGACTGAGCAGATACCTGTAGGCTGAACAGATACTTGTAGACTGCACAGATACTTGTAGCCGCAACAGAATTGTGACCATATATAACAAATTATTTCTTCTATTCTTCTAGGGGAATTTCCCTATGTTGATGATTATATTGTTCAGGGGAGAAAGAACTCACTTGTGTTTTAATTATTCATCTTCGTTCTAGGGTCAATGTTTTCCTCTCCTCTCCTGGAAGATCCTCTCTCTGAATGCCATTGGAAGAAGTACAAGAAGACGGCTGCCCAGGTTGCCCTGCGTTTCAACGTCGAGAGGAGTCGTGGTTATCCCAAAAGCTTCAACCCAGAAAGATCAACGAAAACTTTCAGGTGAGACAAGGAGCCTTGAGACTTCTGGATAAACATCATTATAATGTCATTCAATCTGAACTGTCTTACATTACATCTGTCAATGAAGTTCCCCTGCAGTTCTGCTGTTACTGGAATAGAGACAGTTTTTATGTACGAATTGCATGATGGGAAATTCCGGCTCCCACTGCTGCCTCATAGTGATTACTGAGCATGCTTGCCCTTACAGATAGTCAGACTAGTCAGGGAGGTGGATTCTGAGCCTGAATAAAACAAGTGCTAGATTGAAGTCATCAACTCACACCTTAGCGTAAGGGTTAATGTACTTTCATGTATTCATGTATAAATTAAGATGATCAAATTTTGCCCTTTAAAATTCTGCAGATCTTCACTTTTCACTGCCACTGATTTAAGTAAGTTAAATGTAATCTCGGGATAACAAAATCTCGTTTAGTTTTCATTCTTGGCATCTGCATTTATCCTAGGGCCAAATCTATTTTCCAAACCATAAATTGATTTAATAATTTACTGCATTAGAGCCCTGGGAAGCTCTATGTTCCTTTCAAGGTGAATTCAAAGTTCATGGATGAAAAAATACAATTGAATAAATACTGTAGAATCTGTGCCTATCTCGCTTTTCATCTGCGCTTGCAGTGTTTAAAGTGGCAGTGTTAGCACGAACATTTGTTTGCCAATCATACATATATATATATTACAGTGTATTAGATTTTAAAATTTAAAGCATGGTAGACTGGTTAGCGTGACTTTAAAGGGGGAGTCCTGCCTCCCCTTTATTAAACATATGATCACCTCTGTCAGTGATTGGAGGAGAGACAAGATTTTTTTTTAAAATTGACATTATCCATTGTACAGCGCTACTATCCCAAGTGTGGCTATATAAACAAACATATACATAGAGTTGGTCCAGGGATTTTTCTGATATAATATACTATACGATACTATACATACATTACATTTAAATGCCTGTGAAGAACAAACATTTCTTAATATAGCACATTGTATCCCTATGAAGAATAACTTGAATTCTGGGAGGAGGATATATCTATCATAGAAAAAATAAGAAGATGGGGCCTCTTTGACTATGTCTTTAAGTCCAGCATTAAGAATACAGGTGTGCCTTGAAAAAAATTGCATTGCCAAGAGTGCCATGATCTGAAAAAGTTTGAGAACCTGCTTTTCTAGATGGTCCACATAGTCCTATTTCTAATCATATTTCCACCTTGTTATATGTTAGTGTTCCACAGCCAAGATGTCTTATTATCTCTCCTAAACAACAGGTTTTTGACTTTGCGTTGACTGAAAAGGAAATGGCAGACATGAGGCCTTGAACAAAAATATTCGATACGTTGAGCTGTTGATGTAAGTAGGACTGTAATATGTCACTAGTGGAATATTTAGTTGTAGTCTATTGTTTGTGCTGGGAAATCTTTAATTATTTTACTAGACCCATCAAATTGCTGTCAAAGTAAGAAAAAATTTATAGGGATATAGGCCACCCAGTCACTTTTAATTATTTAGGACTTCTTCACCTCCCTTGAATGTATCAGTTGATCGATACCAACCTTCTTTTGATGGATACCTACCCTACCATCTATTGATGGATCCTACCTTCTATTGATGCCCTACATTCTATTTATATTGGATATCCCACATTCTCTTGATGGATACTGTACATTCTTTTGATGGATACCCTACATTCTATTGATGGATACCCTACCTTCTATTGATTTATGCCCTACATTCTATTGATGCATACCCTACCTTCTATTGATTTATGCCCTACATTCTATTGATGCATACCCTACCTTCTATTGATGGATACTGTACATTCTATTGATGGATACCCTACCTTCTATTGATGGATACTGTACATTCTATTGATGGATCCCCTACCTTCTATATTGATGGATTCCCTATGTCTATTTCTGGATTCCCTACCTCTATTGATGGATACTCTTACTTCATTGATGGATACCCTACATTCTATTGATGGATACCCTACCTTCTATTGATGGATACACTACATTCTATTGATGGATACCCTACATTCTATTGATGGATACCCTACCTTCTATTGATGGATACTGTACATTCTATTGATGGATACCCTACCTTCTATTGATGGATGCCCTACATTCTATTGCTGGATGCCCTACCTTCTATTGATGGATACTCTACCTTCCATTGATGTATACCCTACCTTCTGTTGATGGATGCCCTACCTTCTATTGATGGATACTCTACCTTCCATTGATGGATACCCTACCTTCTATTGATGGATACTCTACCTTCCATTGATGGATACCCTACCTTCTATTGATGGATACTCTACCTTCCATTGATGGATACCCTACCTTCCATTGATGGATACCCTTCATTCTATTGATGGATACCCTACCTTCTATTGATGGATACCCTTCATTCTATTGATGGATACCCTACCTTCTGTTGATGGATACCCTTCATTCTATTGATGGATACCCTACTTTCTTCTGGTCCGTAATCCCCTTCTTTTGACTTTTAAAAGAATTTAAACTAATAATGTGGAGAACCAGATGAATTAAATGTTTAAACAAACAGCCAAAAAAAAGCTAAAAATTCTTTAAGTGCTTCAATACTCAAATTGCATTGGGCAAATTATGGTTTTAGTGTAGCTAGATGGGTTAGTGAGATGGTAAATGTGCTGAGCAAGTAGTTTATTGTATGGTAATACTAAGAGCAGACCATGCAGGCTAATTCCTAGTAGTGATTACAAAATCTCTCCACAAACTTGTCTGGTAAACAACTTTTTCGAAAGTATGAATTCTAAAGCTCCTTTCCAAGGTGGCATATCCCCAATAACGATCAAGAAATAACCTCAGTCTTGGAAAGACCACCATTTTTCATCTCTGTGGATTATATATGATTCCTTTATTAAAGGGAACATGGTTAAGAGCATATCTGTTATATTCAATTAGATCAACCGGACTTGAAGTTTAGTTCTTGAAGACGTTTCGCTAGTCACCCGACTGGCTTTCTCAATTCAGAATGACTTGTACAAGAATCTGTGGCAATTATGTACCCTGGAAATCCCAATTAGCATATCACAGCCAAGTGTTGAGGGCGTGATTGGATAGTGGCTAAGAGGTGTTATAGGAATGCCCAGAGTAAGGTGTCAAAACAGCATTGTACATTGCAGACAGTTGGTGTCGAACCCCCCCCACCTCTATTTAGCTTGTTTTCTTATTTTCACATAAATGGTCTCCTTAACACCTCTCTTGAACCAGTCACGTTCCTTTGCCAATATGTTAACATTACAATCCTGACCCGAGGAATTGTCTCTCTGTGCTGGAGTCAAATGTCAAATACTGATCTGTGTGGGTTGGTTTTCTGTAAACCTCTACTTCCAGTTTACCATTATCCCTGACTTCTACCAAGCAGTCCAAGAAAGCCGGTGTGTTGTTTTGTATCTTCCCTTGTAAATTTGATGTTTTGGTCTACCGCATTAATGTGTTCTGTGAAAGCTTGTACTTCCTTCTGGTGGATTTTAACCCAGGTGTCATCCACATATCTGAACCAGTGGCTGGGTGCTATGCCCTTAAAGGCCATTTATGTGAAAATAAAGAAACCAAGTCTAAATAGAGGTGAGGGGGTTCGACACCAACTGTCTGCCATGTACAATGCTGTTTTAACACCTTACTCTGGGCATTCCTATAACACCTCTTAGCCACTATCCAATCACGCCCTTAACACCTGGCTGTGATATGCTAATTGGGATTTCCAGGGTACATAATTGCCACAGATTCTTGTACAGTCATTCTGAATTGAGAAAGCCAGTCGGATGACTAGCGAAACGCTTCAAGAACAAACTTCAAGTCCATTGTCCTATTGAATACAACAGATATTCATGACCTGATAATAAATATTACAGATATACCATGACTGGATGAATGAATATTACAGATATCCTGACCTGGATGGATGAATTACATATATACCATGACCGGATGAATGAATATTACAGATATACCATGACCTGGATGGATAATATTCAGATATACCGTGACCTGGATGAATGAATATTACAGATATACCATGACCTGGATGAATGAATATTACAGATATACCATGACCTGGTGATGAATATTACGATATAACCATGACTTGGATGAATGAATATTACAATATACCATGACCTGGATGAATGAATATTACAGATATACCATGACCAGGATGGTTAATATTACAGATATACATGACCTGGATGGATGAATATTACAGATATACCATGACCCTGGATGGATGATATTACGAATATACCATGACCTGAATGGATGAATATTACAGATATACCATGCCTGGATGAATGAATATTACAGATTACCATGACCTGGATGGATGAATATTACAGATATACCGTGACATGGATGAATAATATTACAGATATACCGTGACCTGGATGAATGAATATACAGATATACCGTGACCTGGATGGATGATATTACATTACAGATATACCATGACCTGGATGTGATATTACAGATATACAGTGATCTGGATGAATGAATATTCCAGATTACCATGACCTGGATGGATGAATATTACAGATATACCGTGACTGGATGAATGAATATTACAGATATACTGTGACCTGGATGAATGAATATTATACAGATATACCGTGACCTGGATGAATGAATATTACAGATATACCTGACCTGGATGAATGAATATTACAGATATACGTGATCTGGAGGATGAATATACAGATTACCGTGACCTGGATGAATGAATTACAGATATACCGTGACCTGGATAGATGAATATACAGATTACATGACCTGGATGAATGAATATTACAGATATACCTGACCTGGATGAATGAATATTACAGATATACCGTGACCTGGATGGATGAATATTACAGAATACCTGACCTGGATGGATGAATATTACAGATTACCGTGACCTGGATGGATAAATATTACAATATACCATGACCTGGATGAATGACTATTACAGATATATCATGACCTGGATGAATGAATATTACAGATATACCTACCGGTGAATGAATATTACAGATATACCATGACCTGGATGAATGAATATTACAGATATACCGTGACCTGGATGGATGAATATTACAGATATACCATGACCTGGATGATGAATATTACAGATATACCGTGACCTGGATGGATGAATATTACAGATATACCATGACCTGGATGAATGAATATTACAGATATACCATGACCTGGATGATAATATTACAGATACCGACCTGGATGAATGAATATTACAGATATACCATGACCTGGATGAATGAATATTACGATATCCATGACCTGGATGAATGAATATTACAGATATACCATGACCTGGATGAATGAATATTACAGATATACCATGACCTGGATGAATGAATATACATATAGACCATGACCTGGATGAATGAATATACAGATATACCATGACCTGGATGAATGAATTTCAGATATACCATGACCTGGATGAATGAATATTACAGATATACCTGACCTGGATGAATAATTTACAGAATATACCGTGACCTGATGTATATTACAGATATACCGTGACCTGGAGGGATGAATATTACAGATATACCATGACCTGGATGAATGAATATTACAGATATACCATGACCTGGATGAAGAAATATTACAGATATACCATGACCTGGATGAATGAATATTACAGATATACCGTGACCTGGATGGATGAATATTACAGATATACCGTGACCTGGATGGATGAATATTACAGTATACCATGACCTGGATGAATGAATATTACAGATATACCATGACCTGGATGGATGAATATTACAGATATACATGACCTGGATGGATGAATATTACAGATATCCATGACCTGGATGAATGAATATTACAGATAAACCGTGACCTGGATGATGAATATTACAGATTACAATGACCTGGATGAATGAATATTACAGATATACCATGACCTGGATGAATGAATATTACAGATAACCATGACCTGGATGAATGAATATTACAGATATACCGTGACCTGGATGAATGAATATTACAGATTACCGTGACCTGGATGGATGAATATTACAGATATTACGAATATACGCCATGACCTGGATGAATGAATATTACAGATATACCATGACCTGGATGAATGAGAACCTTCACAAGCATGGTTAAGAGCAAGAAAGATCATTTATTTTGATGTACCTGGTTATTTTAAGATCAACAGAAAGTGAAAGTATAAACTTTGAATTTGGCTTGAAAGGCTGCATCTTGGAAGGGAATGTGTTTGTTCAGCAGGTTTAAAACCCAATAATCTTGCTATGGTAATGAACAAGGACATTAATATTCCATAATCCATTTTGATTAAATACATATAATTTTAATTGTGTGTGTGGTTGTAATGGAAGCAGGAAGGTGGGGCGGTTATTGCATCAGTAGCTGTGTGTGTACATGTGTCTGTGTGGTGTTAGGGGTAAGTTTTTGCATTTTTTGATGGTTTAGGTATGGTTGTCATGAAAGCGAAAGGTAGATTGGCTGTGTAGCAGTTGGTGTGTGGCCCTACCTACAGGCCTTTCTTACATGATTAACCCATTCAATGAATTTCCCAGCACAGGCCCAAACAATCCCCTGTCCCTATTGCGCATGTGTTAATCAATAATTAACGAAATACGCTAGTGCAATAATTAACGAAAATATAATCATTAATCAATTAGCAAAAAAAAATCCAATAATCTAACCAATAATAAAGTGATTTTTACTGATAATCATTATTATAATATAATGTATAATAATAAGACAGGTGAATGGGTTAGGGACGTAATAGGACGGGGTGGGGGAGTTCCAGGGGCAGGGCAGCCAGTTCTCTCGGTAGGATGGGATTTTAGCCCTGACTGCAGGATTTGGGATTTGTCCCTGCAATCCCGTCCAAATAAGCTTGCCTGGCAATCATGTGGTGGCTTCCCTATGCCCAGTTCACAAAGCATTGTGCTTGCTTACTGTGGCAGCCGTTTAAGATCCTGCAAGCCCCCTCTCTAGACCATGTGTGTATCTCAGGGGCGAGCCATGAGCAAACTCTTCAGTTTGCTTTATGCAGGCGCACCCCTGGGGCCTCATTATAATCGTGGACACACACTGTGATGTGTGATTTTTCATGGGACTTTTATTTTGAAATTGTGTGTATGTGTGTATGTTTGTCTAGTTGTGTGTCTTTGGGTCACTGTGAGTGTTTTGTGTCAGAGAGTTTTCTATGTTTGTGTAGTTGTGTGTCTGGGTAGTTGTGAGTGTTTGTGTCAGTTAGTGTCTATGTGTAGTTGTGTGTCTGGATAGTTGTGAGTGTTTGTATCAGAGAGCGTCTATGTTTGTGTAGTTGTGTGTCTGGGTAGTTGTGAATGTTTGTGTCAGAGAGTGTGTATGTTTGTGTAGTTGTGTGGCTTTGGGTAGTTGTGGAGAGGGTGTCAGAGATGCATAGTTTGTGGAGTTGGGTATCGGGGTTGTAGGTTTTGTAGGTTATGAATTGTTGGTGTCGTTGTTGTATATGTTTGTTATAGTGTGGTTTTGGGTAGTGGTGTTTGTGTCAGAGAGTGTGTATGTTTGTGTAGTTGTGTGGCTTTGGGTAGTTGTGAGAGTTTGTGTCAGAGATTGCCTATGTTTGTGGAGTTGTGTATCCGGTGTAGTTATGAATGTTTGTGTCAGTTAGTGTCTATGTTTGTATAGTTGTGTGTTTTTGGGTAGTTGTGTTTGTGTTAGAGAGTGTCTATGTTTGTGTAGTTGTGTGTCTTTGGGTAGTGTGATGAGTGTTTGTGTTAGAGAGTGTCTATGTTTGTGTAGTTGTGTGTCTGGGTAGTTGTGAGTGTTTGTGTCAGAGCGTGTCTATGTTTGTGTAGTGTGTGTCTTTGGGTAGTTGTGAGTGTTTGTGTTAGAGGTGTCTATGTTTGTGTAGTTGTGTGTCTGGGTAGTTGTGAGTGTTTGTGTCAGAGCGTGTCTATGTTTGTGTAGTTGTGTGTCTTTGGGTAGTTGTGAGTGTTTATGTTAGAGAGTGTCTATGTTTGGTAGTTGTGTGTCTGGGTAGTTGTGAGTGTTTGTGTCAGAGAGACACAGTGTGTAGTTAACGTAGCCTTGGACCCGATTGCATTTCATACAGAAAGTGACACATTTGATTTGATTACATGACCCTGAATTGCTGGACTTCTCATGTTTGAACGTGTCCTGAAATGTCCCGGAATTAGCACATGACGCAGTAACACGGTATTGGTAAGCTAGGTAATAGCACACGTCCCGCTCTTTCAAGCCAAATGAATGAATGTACTTTGAGGAATAATATTCATTTTAGTCTCTACTTCTCTTTTAAAGATTTTCGTTAATTATTAAATATTTTTGAATCCCAGACATGGACCATTCCTGCTACTTGCATCTTAAAGTACAAGTCCACCCCTCACATGATACATTGTATGTTGGCTTATTACCCCCAACTCCCACAGCTGCAATAGTTAGAAATCTGGGAGATGTAAGACTGACTTTTTGCTGCCCGTTGATCTGTTACAAATCTTCCTGTAAATAATGGGTGTAACCAGTGGCATAAGTAGGAGTTACTAGGCCCCCCATCAATACTGTGAAGGGGCCGCCTTTCCTGCTTTATCTACAGTGCACCTGGGTGTGACTAAATACTACTCTCCTAGCTTTCTGCTCTGAGCATGTGCGAGCTTGTAAAAGAGCTCGGAGAGGAGACAGAAACCTTTTGAGAAGTAGAGGGATTATTATTGTGGTTTGGGGGGACTGGGGGTGATTAACATTGCCCTTTAAGCCTGACTTTGATGTCTTTGTTTCAGGTGGAGCGACCACCCCGAATACCCCTTCCTGGATGAATACTGAGATTCTCTCCAGTTAAACGTCTGACAATAAAAATGACATTTGAGAGGAGAGGATGATCCTGTTTCCACGCATACAAAATTGCAGACATTGGTTCCACCTTTTTTATTTCATCTGGACCTTCTAGCAAATGAATCTGTTTTAATGGCATTTTACATATCGTGGATGCCACCAGAGACTATGATAGCATGAAACATCGCCCCCTTGTGACCACAACTTGTCATCAACTTACAAACATTCTGCGCACCATTTATAGAATGTGAATGTATCTTCCAATCTGTGTTGTATATAATTATTAATATCTACTGGCTTATTCACACTAATTACATAAAGATTTGTTCGTGGTTAATTCAAGCTTTAATGCAGCTATAATGGCTGAACCCCCCCCACTACTAAACTACATTTCCCAGGGAGGTAGTTTTACAGTTCTCCTACCCCCTGTTCTGTTCTCTTAAGCAAATGGCTGGCTGGTCTAATGAAGAGGCTTTGGTTTTGTTTCTGTTACACTCCCAAAAGGCCTCCAATAGGAAAGAAAACCAGCTGAAGTTAAATGGCATGTCCTTGTAACCAGATATTTAATGATAAGTTATATTCCTTTCTGGCAAAGGTATTTCTCCTCCTTCCTTTGCTCAATGAGCTGTTTATGACCTTGAGCATGTGCAGAGTAGGCAGCTGGTGAAACAGCAGTCAATCATTGGCTGCAATGCCAGCGATTACAGCTTTGATTGACAGCATGGAGGGAGGAGCCAGCTTACTCAATAATTATAGTTAAATATCTGGTTAGTAATATATCTAATAATGTGCTAAATATATCAGATGGGATTGTGGGTAGGGAACTGACAAGTAACCATTTTTTTTTAGTTTGTGTGGAGATGCCCTTTTTAAATTATAACAAATAAAATCAATTCCACGTACCCCACGCTATTGTCTATTGGGGAAGGACTGTTTATACTTTCTGCAAAGATCATGTTTAAATTGTTTCTTTTAATAGTTTTAATTTCCTTCTACCATTTAACATAATAACTTTCCGCCACCTTGTGTAACCCTGATGAATGTTTTTTCTATTTGTATACACAGTATGAAATAAATAAATACATTTCGCGTTCTGTATATTACTTTTTCTACCATAGTATCATTAGTACAACGCGTTTCTCCTGCTCTACTGGTTGCATTTCGCCATCCGTTTGCGTATGAGAAACGCAGAGCAGACATCCCACCCTGCCATAAGAGGCTTCCGAGCAGGGTGGGGGAAGGGAGCGTGACGTCTGACATCATTGAGGGGCGTGGCGAGGGGGGTGATGTCTGTGATGTCAGGGGGTGGAGATAGGGGCATTCCAGGGGGGTGTTTGACAAAAAAAGGGGCAGTCCAGGGATGACGAGCGATGTGCTTTAAGTCGCGGGAGTTTGGGGTGGTCTTGCGGGAGAAACCGGGAAACTCTTGCGACTACCGGAAGGAGAGAAATCTGCGCAGGGTGCATGCTTTCGCAATCGTTTTGTGAATCGCATGTGATCCGATTGTGCAACATTGCGTGGATAGCAGCCCAAGCTTCTCCCGTGCGTTGCCGTTCGCTATTGTGTGAATATCTTTTATAACAAGGATATTTCTAATGTTTCCCTTGTAACGTTAAATGGCATGTTCAGTCTTTAAACAAAATTGTTACCTTCTTCCCATTGGAAAGATTCTAGACTTGCCCAATTTGGGACACTTGGCAACCCCCGACTGGGCCCTGGGAAGGTCATTGCCTTGTGGACAATGTTTTTTTCACAAAATCCCACATCCCAATTAGTTATTTAAAGATCCTTAAAATAAATTATTATTACGTAATTTTAGAGAAGCAAAGCCAAAATATTATAATAATTTTATCACTGCTCGGTCTTGATTACAGAGAAGACACGTGCGGGGTCACCCAGTAGTCACATGACAGCTCAGACAAGGGGAGGGGCTAGAGAATTCACCAAGCATGTGTGACTTTGTATGTGCTGAATTAAGCAGATGGTTTCCCCACATGTGCTGGGCCATTTATAGGTAAGCTTTACTTCTCCTTTATTTCCGAGTCCCATCTTTTTAAAATACTGATTCATACAGTCGTTTTTTTCTTTTCCAGGAGACGTGTGAACCCTAGGTACGCTGTTTAGCTGTAGTCATTTTTATGACTAAGTAGTTTGGCAGCTCCGCCTGCTATAAATTACAACATCTATAAATTATAAAGGATATAAAACCCTTTCCCTCTTTTTGCAGCCACAAACAAAACCAAATCCAGCGGCCAGATGAACCCTGTCATTGTAATAGGGGGTCTGGGGTCTGTTTCAGCCACATTCATCTCCAAAGCCCTGATTTGTTACGGATCAGATCCAGCTGTTTTGCGGTTATACGTGCCGGCGCCAATGAATTAAGCTCTGTGCATTAAGACTACCTCAGCACCTGCAAGTGAAGGAAACTGCAATGTCTCCTGGGTATTTTAATTCATCTAAAATGGATCTGAGCCCAGAGGTAGAAAAAAAAAAAGCAGTAACATTAAATCAACAGTAACGGGATTGTGTTAATATAGAGGACAAAAGGTAAAAGTAATTACATGTGGATCTGCACCAGAAGTGGGGCCCCGAGGTGCAAGTCAGCCAGGCTGTAATATTACACAACACGGAGAGGAATTATATAATGTGAAGGGCTATGGGAGCTGGGGAACTATGCTAATCAGCCACTTCATTAAGCATGCATATGGGCTGAACCAATCACACGCCTGCATCCCAGTCTTATTTATAATGTTCACCAAATTCAGCCGATCTTTGAGCAGATGCTTCCAGGCTCATTTACACAAAGCCGCTATTGCTCTGGGTAAATGTCCTGATCGCGATTCAATATTGACTTAGCGAATGTGGGTAAATCCCGGAAAGGGATCTACTCGCTGCTGGATTTTAGCATGAATGGGGGTAAATCCCGGAAAGGGATCTACTCGCTGCTGGATTTTAGCTGGTGTTAAAATCCAGCACTAAACCTAGCACAAGCGCACCTGGCGCTAATATGGAGTTAAAGTCATGCTAACCAGTAACGAACCAGTTAGTGCGACTTGAACTCCATAAATTTGCCCAGCGCCTTTGGGGAAATCGGCCCCTACATTGTTTCCCTTTCTGTCTGCTTTTATCATGGGCAAGGCTACGTTTTCAATGAGTGCCATACAGCCCTGCATAGCCAGGAAAACTAGCAAGGTGGACAGCACATTATAAGCAAGAGGCTTCGGATTGGCCCTTTAACCCCCACCACTTTATTGATTTACACCTAATAATTAATTTATACAAATGAAATCTAAAGTCATCAGGATACAATGAAATTCATTAGGAGCCTTTAGTCACGCTTTACGGGTGGGAAAGGATGGGAATGGAGAAATGATCCCTACCTATCCATCTCTCTCTGTTTAGTAATGAGTAAGTTTCCTATTGGATAAGACAATTCCGTTCAGCCAATCAGAAGCTATTTCAGAATAAAAGTTCCCACCAATTGGATTGTTGCATATGGTTGTGAAATCAGATGTGGGTTACTTGCATTATGGGAACAAATTCCATTATCTTTATTCAAAGGTTATTATTCTACCATATGAGGCTAATTAAATCCAATTCCAATTGTATCCATATTGTGGAATATCCGGTGATTCCACCACCCTCAGTATGTAACTACCATAGCTGTCAGAACCAACTGAATCAGGAGATAGTTTCAAGCATTTCTTAAATGTACTAACCTTTAACTTACCCTTTACTCTTACACAGCATGTTAAATATTCATATCGAACAATCTACACTAACAATCTAAAGGTTTGTACACATGCCTTTACACTGATTTAGTTGCAGAAAATGTTGTTATTTGGTTGTGGAACACAAAACAATGGCAATAAACAGAAGTAACTGAGGAATAAAATCAAACCTCTGATTGGCTATTCTGTAGTTGGAAATTTGGAGGATAAAATAGCAGTACATGATTAACACCAGAAGGTGGCAGTATATAATGTTAACATGTTATATACAAATGGACAGTGTTTCACTTTAATTCAGTAGAAACTAGTTAAAAGGTTGGACGGAAACAAAACTATGAAATCAAATGAAAAATTTTAAATAAAATGTATAGAAAATATTGTCATTTAACAGACACATTAAATAGATCCGTATTCACCAAACGGATTTCTAGTAGAAATAAACTCCTGCAATAACTGACTCCACCCCTCCTTCATTAACATATGTTAGAGAATTGTCAGTGACAATGACTATGGGAGGAGTTAGTTACTGCATGAGTATAATTCTCCTTTAAAGGAACCCAAACATTACTTAACTTCTAAACTAATTTCTAAATATCCCAGAGTACACTTGGAGAATCCACCACGTTTCATTTGGAATTTTGATGGTCGTTGTGCCATAGTTATTGGCATTATTACAGGGTAAATAAGGTCTAAAAGTTTGGTAACTTCTTGGCTGTATGTCTAAGTGGGTTTTTGGAGATTGTTTTTAAGGATTAATTCTTCTGGCTGCATAAAGAGATGTTTTCCTACAATTATAAAACCAGAGAATATGAAAATTTAAGAATTAAAATCGTTCTTGTCTTTCTATTAAATATTTAGTTAAACAAAACCATACTTGTGTTCAGCTATAGTTACTTGGCCTGAAGAAGGCAGAGGTCACAGTAAAATCTTAAATAAAATTGTACTGCAGAAGGACTACTTGGGGGGCTGTATAGGGGGGCGTTTAGTAGAAAGGGGCTTAATGTTGGAATCATTAAAAGGCATTTCCAACCTTAAAACAAAAAAACTATCGTCCCTATTCTGGCAGAGTAAGCTGGCTCCTCCCTCCATGCAGTCTATCAAGGCTGTGACAGCTGACATCAATGCTGCCTCCTCTGCACATGCTCAAGCTTCTAAAAGGCTCTTGGAGCAGAAAGGAACTGCATTTACCATTAAATATCTGGTTACAAATGCATGTAACAAACTTTTAGGGTGGACATGCCCTTTAATACAATGAGACCTTCAAAACTTTTCGAAGAACGTAGTCTCTTACCTAAATTACATGTGTGGATAAGTGTGACCTTCACAGATTAAAGTGTGCCCTTACTTCTTATTCGTACACATACGGCCCCTCGGGGGGAAATTATAGTTCTGTGTGGTTGATAAACACCTGTGATCCTGCTTCTATTTCCCTTAATTAGACAGTAAATTATTGTAACCAGGTTCACTCTGTACATTGTACAATCCTTGTGTGGATATTCAATCTCATTACTGTGCATGTGATATACCCAGGGGCTAAACATGTACCACACACCTGCATTCATTCATTTGTATAATTACACGCCATGGCTGTTTATAAAGTAAACTACGTAGGTAAATAAAAGCCGTCTAATAATTAGATGGTTTCTATTGGTCGCATGGGGACAGGAATCTGGAGAATGAATTTGTTCGCCTATTGCTGTGTTAGGTTGCGTTATAATGGGTCTGCACCCTAATATTTCCTTCCCATGCTGAGAATAGAGATGAGTTATCACACTGGCTGTAGAGAGAATGTGCGTCTTTATGTTGGGGTCCAATTAGCCCCTGGGGCAGTGCCATAGCTGCAGTCCTATGGGCCCCGGTGCAGAATTTGGTGATGGGCCTATGCAATAAAAAGTGGGGTTTTGGGTTGCAGTTTGGGCACTCGGCCATTAAAAGGTTCGCCATCCCTGGACTAGGGGCTGCCATTTTAAGTAGAGTATTGCCTTTCTTCTTGCAGGTTGCCCCACACACGTTTCAGTTAGAGCCACCTGTTTTGCTTGCTCCGGA